>JBCHJU010465404.1:0-18703 GCA_039654505.1 Plocamopherus imperialis
GGCAGACAGACAGACAGACAGACAGACAGACAGACAGACAGACAGACAGATAGACAGACAAGCAGGCAGGCAGGCAGACAGGCAGGCAGACAGGCAGGCAGGCAGACAGACAGACAGAAGAGAACATACAGAAGAGAACAGAGAAAAGAGAAGAGAGATAGAGAGGGGAGGGGGCAGATAGACAGACAGTGATAGAGGGAGGGAAAAAAATGGGAGAAGTAAAGAGATGATCAGGGGGGACAGAAATCTCAAGAGCAGACGGAATGAAGGAGGGGTCGGGGAGGGGCGCAAAAGGAGATAGACAGAGTGATACAGAAACTGACTGGCAAGCAAGCAGACTGGTAGGTGGACAAGACAGACAGACAAATAGAAAGGGGGTTTAGGAGACAGACAGATAAAAAGAAAGAGGATAAGACAGACAGAGACAGGAGATAATGAGACAATGACAGACAGGAACAGAAAGAGACAAACAAAGACAAACTGACAGAGACAGGCATGCAGAGCAGATGGAAAATAAAACAAGAGAAAAAAAAATGACAGAAAAATGTTTCGTGCGTGTAGGAGGTATAATTTTGAGACACAAGTATTATTTCGGTTCTTTGTTACAGAAAAGAGAAGAAAAGTTCAAAGGAAAAGAAGTTACAGAACTTGATGAAGAAGAGGTGGGGATGGGGGTATGATGTAAAATGAATTGAAGGCAGCAGTCTTACCAAACTCTTCTAGTACAAAAATGCCCCCTTCCTTTGTGAAACATTTCCGGATGCTGGATAGCTCAATAAACAACTGAAAGGAGAAATCAGGGTACAAAACATAGCATAATGACCAACCAAAAGAAAAATGCTTCTGGTATCCGGAAAAAAAAAAAAAAAAAGAAAGATAAAAAAAAGAAAACAGAAAGAAAAACCTGCACGAAAGACAGTAAGTAGAACAGAGCACACTCCAGGGAACAACAATGACTGTCTAGACATTCATACAATGATCTCCTACAGACGGACAGAAGTCAGATGAGGAGCAAAAGAAGAGGACAAGGAAGAGGTGGAGATAGAGGAGGGAGGGAGGGAAGGTTGGCTGTGAGGTGCACCTAGTGAATACATCACAGCAGGCACATATAGAAGGAATGGACTAAGAGGCTAAGAAGGGTCACAAGCAATATGTCTTAACCTGTAAAAAGTATACACTATGAATGCTTATCAGATATAATACACATTAGCATTGCTGAAAATATGTATGATTATAAACACAAGCCTCTCAGTTTCCAATCATAAAAAAATCTTGAAAAAAATTTAGGGGACAAAGATGCCTCTGTAGAAATTGTGGAATTCAATACTAAATATGCATGTCTTTGTTCATGGGAGAATAGAAAAATTAAAAAATTAACAGTATTAAGTTCAATTGGTATTCCTTTAAATATTCTAATGGGGTCTGAGGATTAATAGGATTTGGACCCCCATGTCTTCCGATAGATAGCTGAACGGTGGTAATGATCATGATCGTTTTGTAATTCTTTTTTACTGTCAAATGCTGTCCTGTCCTTGGATGATCACATGACTCTTTCCATTCAAAACTTTTTTAACTGTTGGCATCTATACTCATTATTTCATTAAGTCAACTTGAAAGGAGCATAATGTAGCAAGAACCTAATAAAACTTTGAAGGAAGTATAATATAATATAAAGACTCAGCAATGGTGTCCAAGAGGACATATATGATGTCAACCAAATGCATATATGATATTGCTGTATGTTTAAGTCTTGCAAATGTAACAATGAATGGAAAGGAGTCATATGATGATCGTCTAGCAGTTGGAGAAAGTACACAATATTTAATGTAATTAAATTCAAACACAGAGCTACTAAAAGCATTTATGTAGATTTTAAAAAGTATGGGCTGATTGTTTTGAAAAGACAAAATGCCAATAATAAATTGTCAAAATATCTAAATCTGCATTATCATGACATGTCTAGGTTCCATCATTACGGTACCAATCAACTCAAAAAAAAAAAAAAGCTTTGACTATTGATCTCCTCTTCCTTCTCTCGATGAGTGGCCTGATCCACACAAAGTTTTTAACTTGATCATACTTTCAAAATTAAAAGATTATTCTGGTATGCATGATCAAAGTCTACAATCATATACAGTCAGCCCATCTTTGAAGAAAAATACAGTAAAACATCATACAGAAGTAAGTAAAACTATGTAATATACACATAAAGATGTTAACATCATCATATAAATGCGTGGTACATCCAAGGCTGAACTAAGAGAAAACACATAAGGGTAACACTGAATGCAAGATGCTGATATTGGTATGTGAAGTGACAAATTAGAGTCCATAAGTCTCACTGTAGAATAAAGCAATCTTAATTCCTAAATGGTTCCTTCTGGAGTCATGCCTTATGCTTTAAGAATATGTGACCTAAAACCCCATGATATCTATAAATCTTTATGTTTGTTTGTTTTTTAGTTGTTTTTTTTTTTTTTTTTTTTTTTTTTTTTTTTTTTTTTTTTTTTTTTTTTTTTTTTTTTTTTTTTTTTTTTTTTTTTGGTTTTTTTTTTTTTTTTTTTTTTTTTTTTTTTTTTTTTTTTTTTTTTTTTGGTTTGTTTGGTTTTTTTGTTTTTTTTTTGGGGGGAGGGGGTGTTGGCTGTTGTTTGGGTTTTATGGGGTGTGTTGTTTTTGTTGGGGTTTTTTTTAGACCCAATTTGTTTCAAAATACCCACATTAAACCCATTATGATTCAGCTATAAAAAAAAAATTAAAAAAAAGAATAATAAATTTAAGAGTTAATTTGATTTCATATCAACATACAAAACTAGTCTTGCTTGATCATTAAACCCCAAATCATATGCAAAAACAAAATATATCTAAATTAATAAAATATAAGATGGAGACAAAGACGAAAAGAAAATCAAGAGAAAAATCAACTAAACCAAGTGTGGGAAACAACTTTCATAAATCCTAATGTTTGTCTTTGTTTCATCATACAATACAGTATAACATTTTCACACAGAGAGAAACACACACAACTGCAAACACACAAACATATAAAGAACATACAAACATATAGAAAACACACTATTCATGGAAAAACAAATACTCATATGCCCTAATAAATATGTGATATGGCCATTCAATCCCTCATGTCATATCTTAAATTATGACAAGGGAAAAAAACAAACTGTGGTTGTTCAAAGTGAAAATGGTGAAGCTCAAACATTCTAGAAGATTCCGTTACCTCCATGTCCTGAGAGCCCAAAATGTGTGGAAAGCAGCCGTAATGAGAGAGAGAAAAAAAGCAACACAGCCACATAAGACCGATGATGGAGAGAGAGAGATCCAAAAGAAAGGGTAAGGGCAAGAAACAGAGACGAGTGCTGTTGGTGAAAAAGATATGGTGAGACACGTCAAATCCTAATCAAGTGTATTTTAACTTTCTTTTTTGAAACGACATCTTATTTCTGATATTCAAGTAAGATTAACAAAACTAGTCAATTGTAAATCCCTTGAGGAAGAGAAACAAAGAATGGAGAGAGGGGAGAGAGGGAGGAAAGGGAAGAAAAGGAACGAAACAAAGATGTTAATTTGTTCATTAACATGCTTTTGTTTCTTTATCATATTTTCACTTACACGTATTTTAGAATGTAACCTGAGTTTAAAGTACCAGTACACTGAATGAAAGTGCTTGAATTAACTCTACTTAAGTCAATTTGTCTGAAGTCAAATTAATCACATCCGTCCCCACAACATTTTATGATGTAACTGTTCATCTGAGACCAGGTGACCATTTTTTATTTTGTTTGTAAGCCAACGTGTTTTACTCTACAAAATATATCTGATAAAAATCACTAATTCTAAGTTACAAATGCTCACAGATATTGTTTTCTGTCAGTCTCGTGTCAGGAGAAAAGGAGAAGAAATGGTAGAGGTAGAGAATTCATTAAAATACACAAAAAGCAGGTCTACAGGGGCAGGGGGTGGTGGGAGATGGATAAATACATCAGTAATTTGGGGAGAGGTTGAGGAGGGGTCAATTTCAAAATGCCTCAAACCCATTGTCTCCAGGTACTATTAAAGTTTGATTTTTGGCTGTTTTGTTTTGTTTATTTTATTGTGAGCTGTTTTGTTTTTGTTTTTGTTTTGTTTTGTTTTTTGTTCTCTGTCATTTTTACATTGATACCTTGTGATAGATCAGTGTTCTTGCCTTTGATGAAAGGGTGACAAAATGGAGAAAGAGAAAAGTCAGTAAGAAAAGATCTGAGCTGAATAGCAAAAGAGATGCAGATGGCCCATCATCAGCAGTATCTCATTCTCAATTGTATATGCAGAAGAAAGAACATAAAAACAGCCAAAGAAAACATTGAAAGTTGTTTGATGGACTAGAAGATAAGTATATCGGATTTTTCTTTAAGAGGAAGAGACCGTAAAAGTAAGGGGTATTGGGAGGGGGAGGGGGATGTTTTATGGACTAGACAAAAAATAATGCCATCTGTTTCATTCATTCAAAATGTCAATGGTTTTAGACACACGCACACACAAACACACACACACACACACACACACACACACACACACACACACACACACACACACACACACTTTCAAAAATTGTGTACACTTTGATAAAGCTTGGGATGTGATTAAAAGGATTGAACAAACATCTACAAGACGTATTCATGATGAAAAAAAAAATCCACTTGAAAGAGTAACATAAAGAAACAGTTTTCTGAAGGACACTCTTCAAGTTCACATCAAAATAACCACACAACACAAAGCTATGATTTTTCAACTACAAGTCATTAATACATGGGAAAGAAAATGCACAATATTTGCCAACCATTTGAAATGGATTGCACTATAACCGCACCTTTGAATTTCAATACTAGTACTTTGTTATGACTACCCCTGCATGCAGCCCACACAAAATATGGTTAAAATGTGTTGGAGGAAATGTTGGAAGGGACAAAGTACAGTCAATCAGCTCTCCCTGAAAATGAGTCAGCAAACAGAAAATACTTTCATCCTTCCTCCCCTTAACTGTAACTCCTAATCCAACCAAAAAAAAAAGGGAAAGAAAAGAAAAGAAAAGAAAAAATTACGACCTTCTCCTCTATATAAGATTTCCAATCTTCACATAATATGAAGTACAGGTTCTTATGGTTTATTTTACACATAGGTATAATTATAATCTTTAGAGAGATTATACGAGGTGCATATGTGTGGCAGAAAATTTTAGCGAAACAAGAAAGGTTTAAGTGTTGGCCTAAGGGATCATCTCAGGGTCTTTATCTCCCCAAGGTGTAAAGTGAGAATGTCGTGGCTTTAGAAGTTGTATTATTGACCACTTTAGAAGAAAAGTTAGAACCTACAAAAAGTCCCTGATCAAAATAGCTTTGACAACACTGACTCTTGAAAAGAAATACGTTTATCGACAAGTACTGACAATGTGTACATTTCACTTTTTGAAAATACTAATGCCCCTACTTTTGAAACACACAGGAAGAGCAATGGGTGTGGGATTTGGAACGGGAACGGGAGTTGTTTGTTGGAAAGGGACTCCCTTTGTTCAAACGTTAGGAAAATACTTGGGAGTTTGGAAAGTCGGGTAAGGCAGAATTCAATAAACTAGAGGGTTAAAAAAAATAAATCAAAATCTGCACTTTTACTACTTGATCAAGAAATTAAAGTAAAATTATTGAGACAAAAAGACTTATCCTATGTGCCAGAGTAAAGCTTGAGCATAGACGATGGAAAAATGCCATGTACAAATCATAGCACATTTGCTTATTGAAAAGGGAAAAAAATACAATACTGAGTACAGAAGAACATTCAGAGAATTATTTATTTTTTTTAAGTGGACTTTAAAAAAATAACATGTGGTGAGACTGTAATGAACAGGAGATTTTCAGACTTTCCACATCAATCCCCACTGAGGAGGATGAGAAGTAAGAAATACTCAATAAAAGAGGAAAGTAAAGAAATAATGCCAAGTTTCCACAAGTGAACCAAAAACAAAGGAACCTAAAGCATATGAAAAATGAATAAAATCCAATAGCAAAAAGAAATGTAACAAAACAAGAGCATGAAAATGAAACAACAGAAGAAATAGGAAGATATGCATCCAGCGGATACAAATATAAAAAAGCAATTAAAAAGTAACAAAACCCATTGCAAAAAAAGTTTATCATTTACATTAGACAAAAGTTTCTAGAGGAAAAAACATTATTTAATATATTTTTAAGTAACGAGAATAATAGGTGGTGGAGTCATACAAACTGTGGACCAAAAAGACATTGAAGTTACAAATTTTATTTTATTTTTTTTTTAGATTATAAAAGGAAAGATATACAAGAAATTGACGGTTGAGGAACACTAAAACAAGACGAAAAAAGAAGGAAATTGATCATTTTAAAAAACGTCCACTGATGGGGAATGTCATCAAATAGCGCAGCACCAACATGTACACCAGACGAAGGGCCAGGTAAGAACCATACAGGCAGTAGCAGCAGCACCAAAGCGTCAACAAAACCAACAGCTACAAGGTCACCAGACAATAAGAAATAGGAAAAAGAGGGGTTTGGCTTTCTTTTTTCTTTTCAAAATGAAACAAAATCTTTAAGTTGAAGGAAAATGTTAAAAATTTTGAATTAAGGCAAACAAGCAAAACCATCAGAAAATCACTGAAAAAAAAATCAAATTAAAGGGAGGGGTGGGGGGGGGGGGGGTGAGAATAGAAAAATAATGTGAAAGAGGAGTGTTCGGGGGAGGAAAAGACTGGGAACTTAAAAATGCAAAAGAAAAAAAAAGAAAAAGGAAAAGAAAGAAGAGAATTCACACTCCGAGCAGGGTTTGACATAGACACAAGACAAGAGTAAAAAGAAAAACAAAAACAAAAACGTTAAAAAAAAAAAAAAACAACAAAAAAACGTAAACAAAATTAAACATTGAAACAAAAAGTGTCCAAAAAGAAATATAAAAAAGTGAGGAAAGGGGTAAAGAGAAAATGATACCGTCCAGTCTTCTACGTTTCTGTATGGCAATGACTGTCCTTACATTAAAACCTCAAAATAGTTTTTGGTAGTTCAATTCCATAGCAGTGTCTACAGGAGCTTTGTCTCACCACTGGCCTCATGAGATCCTACCATTTTTAGCAACACTGTGACCAAAGTTTATTTTCTAAGAAGAATGTAATCCCTTGAGACCTAAGGGGACTCGCTTAATCACGCGAAATAGATGCTAAACAAGCACAGCTAAAGAGTGACTCAACAGGGAGGGGGGAAGAAATCAGATGGCAGGGCAAATAGAGAGTGTTTTCAGAAATGTTTTTTAAAAATTATGAAAAAGATTCAAACAGAAAAGTAAGAATGACATGAATCATTTTTAAAAATCTCTAAATGACATATAACATAATCATATGTTATGACAGGGAGTTGGAGATGGATGATTAATAGATAGATTGATCAATTTACTGGATGACTGAATAAAAGAGAGAAGATGAGAGGTAACGAAAGAGACAGAAATAGAAAGAGAGACAGGTAGGCAGACATGGATAGACTGACTGACTGACAGGTGGGCAGGCTGCAGAGAAAATCATGGAAATGGTCTTCAAGGACCGTTACTTTATTCAATTGGGTGAAATCCACTTTATTTGTAAAAGTGTAAGAATGTAGCAGATTCTCTTGTAAACTCTATTATTTTAAAATATAATCAACAAATTATAATTTATTTGACTGTTCAAATCAAAAGCATGTAAGACAAAAACGTCATGGAACTCTTTTTGATTTGCCTAACCAAATAACTCATCAAAAGTTTAATTAAACATATAATAGACTAATTTTTTGCTTTTTGGGGATTTTGAATTTGTTTCTGCTTCTTTTCCTCTTCTTTTTTTAGACTTGTGTTATCTAAAATCTCTTTTAAAGCAGTTTTCTAGATTTCCAATACTCTCAGGGTTGAGCATTCTTTGAGATCATGGCCCTAGAATCTGAAAAACTAACCTTATAATTAAAAAAAAAATCCTGAGTAAAAACAAAAACATAAACGACATCGCTAGTTTTTTAAATTTATTTTTTATTTTAGATCTAAAGGTTTGAAACACGCTATTGAATGATTCAAACAGCAAACTTCAGGCCACTACAATTAATTACAGTTGTTCACAGTACACTCCTCATGTTAGTCTTCAAAATTTTCAAAAAAAATTGGCGAGTGCGTATTCAGTGTATAATGTGGACGTTGTGGCAATTAAAACATGATGTGATAGACATATTCACACATCAATTCATCATCATTTGATATCAAATGTATAATATTTGAGTGCTTTCATTCACCTAGACTGAAATTCAGTCAGCAACTTAATAATCCATTATTTTCATCATTTCAATGTAGAAATTGAAAAGAGGATCTGATAAATAGGATCACTTTTGATAATTCAAATTCTATGAGTGAGAAAAATTGCTATTCTCAGGTTTTTCATCTATTACTGTATCAACTGTCATCAAATTCGTTTCTGATGCGACACTTAATATATGAAAATTGTTAAGTTAAAAATTTAACAGCTTATATGTTTTATAAATGACGCCAGAATATATGTATATATATATATACAAATATATATATATTTATGTGTGACACACATTGAAAATGAAATATCAAGAAAGCAAGGCCCCTCCTTACCTTGCTGTTCTGAAGCAGTAGGCCTATTCCTTCCATACAAACTTGGAGAATACCACCTTCCTTAGTCTTCAGATCTTGCACTGGGAACTGCCCATCCAATTCTGGACCTTTAGTATCATAAGATGCAGAGTGAATTAGGTACAACTGAGAGCAATATAGGCAATGCACCTTCAGAAGCTAGAATGTATAACTGATGTTTTAAATTAACCTTGTCCACAACAAAAGGCCATGTTAAAGTAAGTTGAGGATAACATCAGCAGGGTACTTATCTTGTGACAATCATAGGCTTTCCATATGTCTTGCCATTGTAGATAGGGGCATGTAGATTCTTAATCTTTTTCCTTATTAGTTTTTTTGTTGTTGTTCCAAGAACCCACCAGCTAAGAACCCAGTTTGCCTGATTATGCTCATACAACCCATTTTTTCGTGTATAAAACTACCTCCTTAAGCACTTGTTGGTTGTAGTGCGGTCCGTCTTGGAACCCGATCTCATAGGAGGTAGAGGAAATAAATTTATTCACTTTATGCCATTTCCGAAAATGTGTAAAACTAATTACATTTTCACATAATAAAATTCTTAAGTGTTTTGAAAAAAAAAAAGATTTATTTACAAATTTTCAGCCCTTTATCCTACCTGGTAAGTGCACAGTGTTGCGATTTGCAGTCTTCTCCATAGCTTCTTTCACAGTACGATACAATTCACCACACTGTGAAAATGAGATGATGTGAAAAAAGCATAATACACCCATATAATAAAAGTGATACATTCAGCTCAGCAATGAAATATGCAGGCAGTTGAGTTCACTTTTGCACTTCAATACTCACAAAATGTTTCTAAAAAGTAAACAACCTGAGGTATTGTGGATCTTGGTACTGATTTAAGATGAAGAGATTTCATATTTGAATGAAGCAGCACAAATAGTGACTATGTACTTTAATATTCATTTGCAGTCTTACTTATGTTTTAAAGACGCTTTTATAGCTTTCACATACTGAAGCCACTTTAGAGATATGAATGAATAAGATTTGTGCAACTCTCTTTTTCTTCTTAAAATGAATACCTTTTAATTCCGAAAAAAAAAGGAAAAAAAATTGGAATATTATGATTTTACTAGGGTTAATAATGTTAATGCTTTTCCAGTCTTATTGTTCCTTTATGGAACTTCTTACCTTTTTTGTGTAAAACTGATTGAGATGTACTTTCTCGTTGTTCTTTCGCCATAAACACAATACACGCGTTTTAGGACTGTAAGTCATATTGACTAACTTTTCAAACCACCAACGATCATAGATAGCACCAGTCACATTTCTCAGCAAAATGCAATCATCACAAACCTAAATTAGAATGGGGTAGAGAATGAGCATTAAATACAATTAATATCTTTTAGCATTAAAGAGCAATTCATCAAGGTTTTAAGTATAATCCTCACACTATTCTGCCCTGATGAAGTATGGAAAATGCACTCATGGTGCCAAAATGTTATGAAGAAACTGACATTACACACAATGTTACAAAATACATTTTAAAATACTTAATATTACCCATGTAATACATGCAGCGGCAAACTTCAGGTGTCCAATTTGAGTAAAAAGTCTATCCTGATAATACACACTAAAATTATCACCGAGAGAAAAATTACCAATCTGTAATGTAGACATTTTCTGTCCTAAGACAAATGTGTTACCCAGTCATCTGAGCTATCAGGCACCATTTCCTTGGCTTTTGTTCTTGGTGTTATAGGCTTACTTCCACAAATCAGTCTCATGCTTAGCAAAATTCAGTTTTAAACATTAATGTGTGCCGCTGAAAGTAAAGGTGCTAAACAAGGTACTGGTATTAATCTAACATTTAAAGAAAAGTAAATCATTATAATTCAACTTCCCTGAGATAAGACTTTATTCCTCGGATGGAAATCAATCAAAATTGGTCTTGTGTTGTCAAGATTTCAGGAATTGTGACCCTTAGATAATAAGCTTTATGAGGTCTTGATTTTTACCTAAAAAAATGATTACTATACACGGGTATAAACAGTATATAATAATGATATTGCCTTTCAATTATATCAGTGATGATAACATATATCAAATACTCCAGATCTTTTAATCATGAAAAGAGTAATAACAGCAATTGATAATGATATAAACTATAAAAAGGTTAAGGTAAAAGTAAAAGAAGTAAGTAAAAAACTTTATGCATACCTCCATGAAAAGCATATCTCCTGTGTTATCAGTACCACGATGGACAGAAAATGAATGTTTTTGCATTTGACGGCTACCCATGGGTTTCAGGTCGATGTCATTACCATACTGTTTAGAAAACAGGTACATTTGAACACCTTAAATTCACAGTGCATCAGGTGGAATCTACATAATTGTGAAAAAGCTGTAGAATCATCTATTCACATATTTTCTAAAAATGTCCATACAAAAACTGTTTGATTAACATTCTACTCTGAAAAAAAAAAAAAAAGTACAATAATGTTCCAAAAACTGCACAAATGGGAGACTACAATTAAATGATACGTATTACAGGAAAATATTGCGAATTCAAAAACAGTAGAAAAAGTACTGAAATCATATGTTTCCAAGTTTCAAATCTTGTCAAAAATATCTCATGATCATTTCTCTTTTAAACTAGGCAAAAATATGAAATTCAAAAGAAATATCATTTTTATATTATTTATCAAAACAAATAAATAAAGTAGGGTACCGCTAAAAAAGAAAAGATAAAAAGTTTGAGGTATTCTAACTACAAAAGTATATTGAAACAAAATTAAGACTTTTAGCTTTATAAAGGCAGAGGTTTTTTTCATTTATGGTGATGACAGACTTTAAACCCTTTGGTTTTCTGTTTTTTTTTCTAGCACCTAATACCAGGTGACCAAACAAAAACGCAACCCTCGTTTGATGATGTAAAATCATTATTAACTAAGATATTAAGATAAAACTTTACAGAAACCTGAAGCAACTAACCTGATTGAAGATGTGAATATTACATCCATTTTAATTTTTAGCTTGCAAAGTTACAACACATTTTCAAGTATATTGAAACAAAATTAAGACGTTTAGCTTTATAAAGGCAGAGTTTTGTTCACTTATGGTGATGACAGATTTTAAAACCTCTGCTTTTGGTGTTGTTTTTTTTCTAGCACCTAATACCCGGAGACCAAAAAAAAAAATGCAACCCTCCTTTGATGTTGTAAAATCATTATACACAAAGATATTATGATAAAACTTTACAGAAACCTAAAGCAACTAACCCGATTGAAGATGTGAATATTACACCCATTTTCATTTTTAGCTTGCAAAGTTACAACACATTTTCGAGTGACGTCCGTTGCGATTCGAGCAGGTGATTATTTGTCTTTGAAATTGTTCTATCACTTTCCTACATTGTTTTAAGTTCTAATGGAATAGCCCTCATGAACTTAGTGATTGCCTTTTTCACTCAAGAAGGTTTTGAAAGGTGCTTCCACATATTTCGTCCTTAAGAAAGCCCCACAGATGAAAATCTAATGGGTTCAGATCCGGGCTGTTAGATGCCCATGGATGATCTTTTCCCAGACTAATGATTGTGTTGTCAAAATGTTCTTTGATCCAGTTGAAGATGGTTTTGGCAGTGTGTGGCATTGCCCCATCTTGTTGAAAACATTGTTAGCTTATTCTCCCAACACCAATATGTATACCCAATTGTCTCGCAAACATGTTCAGGATATTAAGATAACGTTCAGCATTCACCTTCACAGTGTCCCCATTGTCATCCGCGAAGAAAAATGGACCAATAATGCCATTGCAACCAAAGGCTACCCATGTGGTAAGTTTTTGGTCATGAAGACCTCTCTCAAAGTCTTGAACAGGTTTCGAAGAACCCCCAAAACATATTTTTTGCTTTTCACGTAGCCGTTAGTGTAGAAATGTGCCTCATCGCTAAACCCCAAATCTTCTCAAAAATCCACATCTTGCTCTACTCAAGCCATAAACCGCCGACACATCACTACTCTATCCAATAAGTTGTCGATAGTAAGTCGCTGGTGCAGCTCAATTCTATACATAATTCTTCTCAAAGATTCCCTTGAAATATCGAGAGATTCACTTCAATGTCGAATCCATTGCCTAGGGTCTTCATTGACAGATTGAAGAACAGTTTAACTTTTGTCAAGAATGCGCTGTTTACGGTCGGCTATGAATTTCTCTTGTGGTTTTCGGCAGATCCACACTTTTCAAAAGAAGAAACCCCCCTATTCAAAGTCGGCCTATTTTGAAACTTCTTCAAATCCCCCATATCTATACCGACTGTCTTGAAAATAAAGCCCAAGTTTCTCAAGGTGAGCGCGTCTTTAAATATGCTTTTACGGCAAAAGCATGCTGTTCAGTATTTAACTGTTCAGACATTTTACGGATTCTAGACTTTGTTTATGTCTATTGAATAGACATCCGGATGGCGGGACCAGCTTCCATACATTTATGTTGGTATTATGGTGCGTTCGGCTGACAACCAAAAGGTTGGTGGTTCGAACCCTGTCAGGGGCATTGTGATTCATCCCTTGGGCCGTTTGCGGCGCTGTTCTGCGGCTGACGCTCGGTTTTCGGTAAAAAATCAAAAGACAAATTTCACTTCGGGGATGAATAGAGTGGAATTTTATTTTATTTTTTTATTATTAGAATCAAGCCATGCGTTATGATGCTATGGTAACTATATGTGTTGCGTTTTTTTTTGTGTCAGCTGGTATAATCATTTGCCCAGTAACAGTGTTTATAAAGATTGAAGCATAAATTGCATTAACACAAAACAAAAACAGGAGAGAAAAAAATCAAAGCAAACATTTGGAATTATTAGGTGTAATGAAAAAATTTTGCCATTAGTACAAAGTCTTAGAAATATCTTTTTAACTGTACAAATGGATATAGAAAATATTTGAAAGTCAAATATATTTCTAGGAAAAACACAAATTGTAACTTACCAGATGCTGAATGTCATCCAACAAATTATTTATGTCCTGGCTATGCAGCAAGCCAATATGAGATTTACCAAGCAGCCGGCGGACTTTTTTCTTAATGTCTGACTTCGGGACCCGCATCATCAGCATGAAAGCAGTTAAATTGTATAGCATAACTGAAAGAAGGTGGTCTTCATCATGCTCAAGACGTTTTCTTTCCAAATCCCCAAGAGAATTATACCTAGAAAAAGTTATAAAACATTTCATGATTGGATCTGGTCAATTTTGAATTGGATATCAAATAGATATTAATTTGGAATGCTGCATAATGATAACAATAATAATACACTATAATAATAATAATAATAATAATAATAATAATAATAATAATAATAATAATAATAATAATAATAATAATAATAATAATGACAATAAGAATGATATTAATAATAATACAGTACAGTTGCTCTTAGAACCCGGTGTCGGGGAGACAGAAAAAGCGGGTTCTTAGCCAAACTCCGATATCTTGATTCCAGGTGCATGCATTTTATTGGGTCCTTTCGCCACGACAGCTCTTCATGGTGATTCTCATAAATTGAAAACGTACTGTGATTGGTCAAATTTTGATATGTCAGAAAGAGGGAAACATAAGAAACAAAACATTGGCTGAGACAGCTCACAACAGTGAATAGGCTAGGAGTAGGAGGGGAATCGTATATCTACTTAGTCAGTTGAAAATTACAACAACGATTTTTCAGAAAACATTATACATCAGAGTAGGGACATGAAATCTATTCATTAAAAAACAAATAGCATGGCTCTATCAAATCAAAATCCAATCTTTGGGATGAAATTTACTCCAATGACCTCTAATCTTTGCAGACTAGACTTAACTTAAAAAAAGCCCCACGGTTTCGAGGGAGGTAACTTCAAAAATGCAATATATTATTTAAAGTAATTTGAAAGTCTTTTTAAGTCACAATTTCAAATAGAAGGGAAAGCAAATTCATGAAAATATATTAAGTGATTACATTGAAACATAACTAAATCATAAATGTTGATATTGAACCAAACATAAAATAAATTATTAATAATATATAAAAAACCGTACGGACAGAACAGCACTGACAATTTTAATTACATTACATTAGCTCTAGGCCTATACTCAGGGTTGCCAGTTTGGCTCTTTCGGGGCCAAACATCAGGAATTTGGGCAATTACAATATCTCTTGGTTACCATAGGCTTATTTGATGTGGAGAATTGGGGATTTTTTTTACTCTTTGAGCTGCCAATCATAATTTTGTAAATATTTCTAGCAAATTAGAGAAGACTAAATAATTTGATTTTTTGTTTGTGAGCAAGGACCAAGCTAGAGAAGTTAAAGCCAAGGGCCGTGCTATATGGGTGTGATTGGAATCTACATGAGGCGTTAAAACTATAGATCTAGATAGTTGCGTTAAGTAGTATCTGATTCATTATTTCTATTTATTTATTAGACTTTTTGTTCTACATTCTATTTTATGTGAACAATGGTGTGAAGAGATGAAATGGTGAGGCAATTGTGTGTGTGGGATAGAAGTGAAGGGGTTCTGTTTGGTTTAGGTATTTGGCCCCTAAATTTGGCACCTGAAAAAATAATTGGGATCAATTTGGCTCTTTGACTGAAATATATCTGGCATCCCTGTTAAGGCCTACACCAACTTCAAATTACCGACGAAAAACATTTCAGCAACTAGGTCCGATGGCAGTGGTAACCTAGAGCATATCATTTACCAATGCTTCATTCTATCCCCAGCTCTTTCCCCTTTTCTCCCGTTTGTAGAACGGGTAAATCAACTAGTAATAATAATAATAATAATAATAATATTAAAATAATATCAAAATTAATAATAATAAATAATAATAATTAATAATAATAATAATAATAATAATAAAACAATAATAATAATAATAATAATAATAATAATAATAATGATGATGATGATAATAATAATAAAAATGATAATAATAATAATAATAATAATAATAATAATGATAATGATAATAATAAAAATGATAATAATAATTAATAATAATAATAATAAAACAATAATAATAATAATAATAATAATGATAATAATAATAATAATAATAATAATAATAATAATAATGATAGTAATAATAAGAGTAATAATAATAATAATAATAATAATAATAATAATAATAATAATAATAATAATAATAATAATAATAATAATAATAACAATAGTGTATTTTCACCAAAAAAAAAACTAAATAGAGTTGACTTCACCTTTCCATCATTTCCGAAGGTCTTTTGTCCATTCCAATGATATCTCGCTCTTGAGCAACTGCATCCAGAAACATGTCCTCCCAGAATTGCATATGATCCCAGACTCTGGACCTATCCTTTCCAACCAAATCCTCAAACAGGTAGGTCTTGTCATTTCCATTATCGGCAGTAAGAGCAGCAGTTCCCATATGCATCAATTTTCCCTCACGATAACGGTAGCCAGAACTATAGGCACTTTTAGTGGCCCATATACCAGAAGAAAAACTTCTACGAGGACCTCCACTCTGGTGAGAAAAATAATATATCTTCAGCCCTTTAAGAATAATTCTTACTGAGGGGAAAAAAGATCTGTAAAATTGTATGGAACTGGACGATAAGAATAAAATGCTGAGAAGATTATGTAATCAAAACCAGCCCTCCCAGCGTGCAAAACATATTGAGTTCCATTAAAAACACAACAAATATGTTCTTGCATTTCGCATGACTCTTTTTTGTTGGGTTTTTAGGTTTATTACAATTTTATTTTACAAATAATTGATTGCGATTTTATCAATTGGCCAATAAGGAAGATATTGCTTATAAATGTATTCGGTTTTATTATACGAATGAAAACACTTATTACTGAGTAATAGTCAGATATATTGATTTTCAAATGTTGTTTCAAATGTATATATTTCCTGGGCATTTAAAAAAAATGTAATTAAACATACCCAAGTCGTTTCCATTTCGCTGTCTGACATGGCTGATCTGATACTCTGGATATTGATTTTGCGGCGGCGCTTGTCTGTATCCTCTTTGTCGGAGCAAGTGCTCACCAATGTACTAGCTTCCGACATCTCAGAGTCAACACTATTGAATTTACGGTCCAACTTGCCAGCTTTAATAAGCTCCTAAAAAAAGGGGGGAAGGGGGGGAGACTCCAGTTAGGATCTTACAAGTTAAGGATGGCTCTATCAGCAGGTAAAATTTTAAACATGAAAGACTTAGACATCTTTTTATGGGAAGCAAAATCAAACCCAATGAAGCTTTGAGTATGCTTTTTTCTATGGAGAAGATAATGATAAGCTTCAAATGCTAATTAAGAGGGATGCCTATACCTCTACTGTCATACAAACTGCAAATAATAGTTTTGGATTGACCCTGGCAACTGCTTCAACACTAATCAAGTCCAATCTTCATTACTTGCAATTCCATTAATAAGTAAAATTTTAAGCATGAAAGACCTAGATATCCCAAACGATTGGGTTTAAATGCATTCAAAATGAGAAACATTAAGTAAAGATATTTAGAGGTGCAAAGATTTTTATTAATACAATTTAACTCATTTTTTAAAATGCTTTGATCTATCATTTTGTATGTAATGGATCATAAAGTTTACTTCTAAAGCCCTCTAAACATCTTTGGACATCAGACAGAGCCCCTCCTGACCATTTTGGAGAGTGCTGCAAGCATGAAATTCATTGACTCTCTTACAAGAAACAGTACATCTTATATTTGCCAAAAATAGCATACAAAGGGAAAGACAGTGACAGTACATGTCAACAGTTGAAAATGCAGCTTTCTTCATACCTTGTTTTTCACCATCTCCCTCAGCATGTCCCCTTGACCTTGCTGTGATCTCCCATCCTCTTCTGCCTGCGTCACAATGATGTCACAAGAAGAAGCTGGAGCCCCGCCTGGTGTCCTCTGGTTTCGCTTTCCTTGGGTCCATTCTGTTGAGTCGAGACCATCCCCTGATCCTCCATAATCCATTATCTGGGGGTTGCCATTGAAATCCTGGCCAGTAATGGTACCAAGATTCTGGGAGTTGACATTGCTATTCCTTAACTCTTTCTCACCATTACCCCCATCATCTGAGGCTGAGGTGATCTCAATGTTTTCAAATTCATCTCCGTTTACAATCACAGGGGAACCTGAAAAATTACATTAGACTCGAAACGTTATACAAATTATCACTACAGTGGAAAACAAATGGTGGAATCAGTAATATGAATAAAGTGTAAATGAACATTTTTAATGACTTTAAATATTTCAAATTATTCCTTCCTATTTTTTCTCATAGAAAAATAGCATGCATATAGATAATCCAAAAAGGAAATTAAAAAAAAAATTAGGTACAACAATCACAAACATGATAAATAGAAACATGTAGATTTGGGAAGTAAAACCAGAAAGAATAAGAGATGAAGGAAGATGATTCAAGAGTTCATAAATGCATTTAATATTGGAAATTAAAATGTCCACACAAAAAAGACAAAAATGAAACAAAAGCAAAAAAACAAAAACAAAGCAACATACGTAAAAATCCATTACCAAAATGAAGAGTCAAACCAAGGAAAAAGGTATACATGATAATGAGGTTGAAGCCCTCTGCTGATCTTCATGGGACATTGAATTTAAATCCAAACCAAAGATATTTTTTCTAGATAGCAATTGTCATACAGACATCATGCTAGATGAAGGACATAAAAGAAAAAGGGCACAGGTATAAATCACTACAAATATGTTTGTGCTTCTTCTATGAACAGTGTCTATTAGATATCGGTCTAATAGAGAACTAATCAAAGATCAAATAAAGCCAAAATAAAATGAAGGGGTAAATCTGTGCATGGAAGACATGCAGTATAAAAAACTGCAGAGTTCTTCAGTGCAATGGACAAAATGTTATCAAAAAAAGAAAAAATTGAAACTGAAAAGGAGCATGGGTAGAAAAGAAATGAAGGGATTCTAAACAAGAGGATCTTGTTGAGATAAAGACTTACAAATGTTAATGCTTGATTATGGAACAGGAACCACACACCACACCCA
>JBCHJU010465405.1:0-12627 GCA_039654505.1 Plocamopherus imperialis
TATATATATATATTTATATATATTTACATGTATATAATTTTTTTCTGTCTGTCAGTCTGTCTGTCCTTCTCACGCTTCTTTCCATATTGATTTGGCCAATTTATGAAACGACGGCGACATGATTGAAACTCTTTATGCCGGTTGAGCTCCTCTCAAATTATTAAAAATTATCTCGGAAACTAACTCTTCGATAATAAGCACTGAGCAATTCACAGGCGACAATACGATTATTTGATTCACCTTCCATTCTTGATTGTCTCTCTGATCAAATCATGAAAACAAAAGCGAGTCACGGCCAAAGGCCTTTTTTCGAAGGAACTAAAATCTTACATCCTGATTGCATGACATGCGTGAGTGGGTCGAGAGATCAATCATGCTTGACTTCTGGAACGGAGCTCAGTCATTGGCCCCGGCGTCAGAGCCTAGACATACAATAGCCAGCCCCCTACGCCAGCAATGGATAAGGCCGACAAAGCCCATGTCTGACAAAAAGTGCACGCTTAAATTATTGTCTTTCTTTTATTATGGATCGAAGCTCCGTAGCGCGATAGGACACACCAACGTATTATTTTTATTATTGAAGTCGGTGAGTCTGTCGGACTCTAACCCCCCCCCCCCCCTCCTTACCCCTTCCTTTACCCCTTACCGTCCCAGCAACCTCTATGTTGGTGTCGTCAGATGATAGGGTGCTTACGTTGTATCGTATTTCCTTCCTCCTTCCGTTTTGGAGTAAACAGACGCGCTGCATCTACGTCATCACTGGTCTCATTAGAAGTGCAAATTAATTCCGTCGATCTATGAGTAATAAATGAACAAACCAAAACAAAACAAACGAAAACTGGACAAAAAGCACAAAATGAGAACAACGAAAAAAAACCCAACCCAAACCAAACAAACGACAACCCCACAATACCCCCAAAACAAACACCCAACAAAAATAAAAGTAAATAGAAAAATAACAAACACAAAAGAAATCAGAACAAAATATGTACCTCCTCTACCCCTTTCAGCAAAGAAACAAACGAACAAAAAGTAAGAAAAACACAAGACAAAAGAAAAAAAACACCGTTATCCGAAACCCCACACCCACCAGAAACATCAACAACATGACCTCCCCCCCCCCCCGCCCTCACACACACACACACGCATACAACACACTCCCACACCCACACCCAGAAAAAAATGACCTTAATAATAAAATCCAACACCAAACGTCTATCACGTAACATGTGATATACATAGTGTTGTTTTCATAATATCGTGTTATGCCTGTTATTGACTGTTTTTTATTTTGTTTTCATATTTGGTTTTCCCTCCCCCACCCCCTCATTTTACCACGTTTTTGCGTTGCCGGAAGTATAGCAGCAACATCAAGCTACGGGACATTACGGACTATTATCACCGTTATCTATGCTGTGACGTCAATTAGTCGTAACTAGTATTGTACCTTACCCGTTGGTTTTATCATGAGCACAGCAAATGGGATGGATATGTATGTGTATCTCATCGTGTCTTCAAAAAATATATTGCAAATGCCTTTTTACAGTATATGTTATCTCCTAAGGGGATTTACCTTTAATCGTTGAAATGTCAATGATTTAGTAGCGGACAAAAATGTAAATACGGCAATGTTATAGCCATGCTGCTCATCAACAGACTCTGCTAAAGACAGAATATCTGGATGGACTAGAAAACAAAACAAAGTTTAGTAATAGCCTACACTATAAAGACAAAACAAAATAGTAAATTTTCGGAATTGTACCCTTTGTCAGACAAGTAACAATCAACAGTCAATAAAACAAAAGATATTACACTAAAAAGGCTAGAAAATTTAAACAAAGTAATGAATATATAGAAATATCGAGTTCTAGCAAGAAAAACTGTACTATGAGTGAATACGTCCTTTTAGCTTTACAATTACAAGTTGGTAATTGGTAATTTCTTTTGAGAAAGAAAAAGGCAGAAAGAAAGAACGAAAGAAAGAAGATAGATAGAAAGAAAGAAAGAAAGAGACAAAGAAAGAAAGAAAGAAAGAAAGAAAGAGACAAAGAATGAAAGAAAGAAATAAGACCTTACCCATCTATGATTAATTCATCTCAAGAAAGACAGAAGACCTTGCGCATCTATGGTTAATTTATCTCTCTTTACGTTAATAAGTAATAATGTAAACTCGTTATCGTCCTGTCTAGTTCAATCATTATACATTATTGACTGTCGACACAATGTGTGAAAAGTTCAAAAGCTGAGTGTGCACAACTTCAAACCAAAGTGCAATCGGGCTCTAGGCCCAGTTTATTTTCGTTGTCCTTGAGTGATTCCGGCGAATGTTTTGAAACGTCCACAAAAGCCAGTCTAATGAGAACGAATCCGACACAGGTGCAACCTTACCTTGTTCTCGATAATATTTCATTTTGGAAGATTATCATTGCTGTACATATCGATCTCGCCTTATCTATGATATCTGTATCTATCAAACTATCGGTCATTAGATCTGTCTGTCTGTCTGTCTGTCTGTCTGTCTGTCTGTCTGTCTGTCTGTCTGTCTGTCTGTCTGTCGGCGCTTTTTCGGTTGTTACCCCAGAGCTTGTAAAGTCTAGTCTGCCATCTTGGACCGGCTACTGTAGTCGGTATCGAACATATTCGATACTTTTTCTAAAATTTAAGTCTAGATCTTGATATAATCTCAATTGGTCTTAATCTATTTTCTGGCAAATTTCAAGATTAAAAAAATAAATAAGCTTGTAATACACAGAAAATCTTATTTTAAAGATAAATATCCATTTAAAAAGTGACATATGCGGGCCCCAAGCTTTGATGAGGACTAGCTATTGGCCAACATTAAAATTCGACCGACTTCGATACTGGGGATCGATACCGCACAAGGCGATTCCAGGTCTGGGGTAACAACCGAAAAAGCGCCTGTCTGTCTGTCTGTCTGTCTGTCTGTCTGTCTGTCTGTCTGTCTGTCTGTCTGTCTGTCTGTCTGTCTGTCCATCTGTCCATCTGTCTGTCTGTCTGTCAAAACAGGTACTGGAGATTCTAAAAAATATTGTTTCTCTTTTGTTTGTTTGTTTTTTTTTTGTATGTAAAATAAAGATAATTATATGTGTTAACTGAATTCTCATAAACAATGTGATCTGTTCCTTTTCTTTGATGCTACTGAAACTTACGAACGGCTGTGTTTCTTGAGAAGGGAATTTTGTGCATGTGTGATTTTTGTTGTTTGTCACTTTTTAACTTTTTTGTTTATTTATGGGGTTTTTTTTTTGCCCTACCTATTTTTATCAGGTTCATCCTGTGAAAATTGCTCACTGTAATCTACATGGTTCCAACACAAGAGCAGGAATTACAGGCCTGGTTGAAAAAATAGAGTTGAAACAGTATATGTCGTGTGTCTCATCAAAGCACAATTTCAACAACTGGTTAGAGGCAGGTGGACTTAGTCTGGGCCCAGTTATGTTGGAGGCTACCATGGCTTTAGCACATCCCTTGATGCATCAGGTGAGGCTTATTGGTACAGGGCTGTGATCTGGGATTTTTATTTTTCTCAGATGATATTAATAGTCTATTCAATCAATTGACCATTTGATAAATTCATTAACTCACTCACCCATGTCACTATTTTATGTCACTCAGAAAATGAGAGCTATGTGACTTTAAGAAATGGAGTCAATTACTGAAAGATAAACATTAAAGTCATATGCAGCAAATGTAGGCAGGAAGATAGAGAATACTTATTTTGAATGCTATTTGTTTTTTTATACTCCTATTCTAGTGTCAAGACAAATTTTTACGCCTTCATGATATGAAAACAAAGCGGCTGTGGTTCTTGTGGCCAGAGAGAGAGTTGACTTGTCCCCCACCTCCATCTATTGTTGGCAAGTGTGGCTGTCTTGGTGGATGTGCTTTCTTTGGAAAAAACAAAAATGGTCCAACTTTCTTCAAGCTCAGGCGACATCGAGAGGCTAGCCACGGTGCTGTTCCTCATGTATGTAGCAAAAATTATGGCTTACATGAAAACAGGACAATTGGAGATATATTTTTGCAATGCTTATTTTACTAACTGTTTTAGTAAAAGTAAAGAGAGGCAATGAAAAGAAACAACATCTCAGAGTAGCACACTCAAAATAGTTTTTTGATTTCAGTTCTTTAGGGCGGGGAAAATGCTCACCAAGAGATTGTTTTCTATAGCTGAGCAGTGCATGTAAAATTTTATCTCACTGAAGTGTCTTTAATAAGTCTGAAGCTTTTCTCATTTTCAAGAACAGGAGAAAAGGAGAAGAAGACAACTTGCTCTCTGCCTTAAAAGTAAAAGTCTGAAAGTACTTTTGTTACTCTCGGATGAAACACCATCAACCCCCCCCCCCCCCCAAAAAAAAAATAAAAAAAAATAAATAAATAAATAAATAAAAATAAATAAATAAATAAATAAAACAACAAAAAACAAAACAACAAATAAACAACAACAAAGAAACCCCAAAAGAAAAAAAAAAAGCAGAACCAACAAATGGCCATTTTTAATGATATGTAGGAATACCCGTACATTTGCTTATACAGTACTTACCACCTAATTGGACTCCAGCTAGAATGATTGGTCCCATGCTTGACAAGTACTATGCAGGACCAAGCCTATGTAACATTATGGCCATCCCTCTGATTGGTGCTGAGACATTGATTCTGTTTTGTTTTTCTTGGTCATCTGTCTCAGTCTCAGTCCTTTCTTAACTCGACAGAACAATTCAATAAGGGAAGGTAATTGTTTCTTTTTATGAAATACAACACCTCATTTTATGGTGTGTTCATTGTTCAACCATGGATTGTCGCCCTTCTCAATTGTCCGGTCGTTCTGGCTAACAGGACGTTTCTCCTATTTTGACGTTTTTCCTGTCACCGGATGACTGTCCAATTAGGCAGTAACTACTCAATGACTTAAAGTTTTAGCCAATCGATGAAGGTTATTTAGCCAATTTTAATTTTGGGTAATGGCCATTCACTTCGATCGTACGCTTACACAGCTAAGGACCTTCATCCTTCATCCCATGGGTATGGGACTACATATTATGGTGTGCCCGGTTACCTCCCATGAACCAGGTCTTAGAGGCTCTCCCCCCTAAGAGGCCACTCTTTTTGTCACCCATGGACCAGTCTCTTATGCGGAGACCACTTTGTTGTTTTGTTTTTTTATATTTTATTGTTATTATTATTGTTGTTATTATTATTATTATTATTATTATTATTATTATTATTATCATGATTATTATTATTGTTATTATTATTATTATTATCATTATTATTATTATTATCGTTATTTTTATTATTATTATTATTATCATTAATAAAAAAACATAGTTTCTTATATTCTTCAACTGTAATAGGTTTCTAAAGATGGAGACCCAGGATTTGGCCAAAGTTTACTCCATGCTGGTAAATTAGTTTTTGAGACCAGCCAACTTGCAATAAAACTATCCCCAACCAAAGGAATTAATGGTGACAGATTTGCATTCACTCGTGGCTATATGAGTGAATTGGCAAGTCCAGAGGGTCTTGATGAAAGTGAGAAAAAAGGTAACACGTCACAGACTTAGATCTAATTTTACTTTACTTCTTCCATTTTAATTTAATTTCCCCACCATGTCTTTGATATTGACTTAAAAAAAAGAAACTTAATTTTAAGTATGTCTGTTCAATGTTGTTTGTGATTAATATGAAGAATTATGTGGTATTAAAACTTGTTTATTTATGAAATACTAATGATTTCTCTGTGTATTTTCTTTGTTTTCTTTAACTACAGTACAAAGTGGAGGAAGTGCTCTTACCCCATCTGAAGAGACTCATTCAAAAAGCCAATATCCTGACCCAATAGCTGCATTGGCGGGTGCACGGGGAGAGGATCTGTCAAGGTTGAGCAAGAAGACTCTGACAAGACAAGGATCCCTCCCCTCCCCGTCCTCCTCCAGATCAGGTGATGGGTCAATATCATTGCAAAGGAAAAAAAAAAAAGCAAAGCAAAAAACAAGAAAACTATTAATGTGAAGTTTATTGCTCCCCTTTGCCTTAAATTAGACATGCCAACTCATCCCCATACTCATCCATCACAGTTGATTGCACACCCCGCATTCTCGGCTATCAAATTGTTTAAGGAGACTGCTTCACTGATACCTTTTTTCTTTGCTGTATTCTATGGTATGCCATATCTCTCATCATACTTTTTCTGTTTCCATATGTTCAATATATACTGTCATTTTGTAAAAACTCCATTCTGCAAAATTTGTAGGGTTTTTTTTTTTGTTTTGTTTTTTTAAAGCTTTTTCAGGTTTGTTCCCTATTTGAAGAATATGCAGTTAGCAATGTATCATATTGTTTCAATAAGAAATGAGAATGTGATATCTTAGTGCATTTATATATTGTACAGTTTCCTTCAGCTTTATGTCATTATTGCTTTTTTTAAATATATTATGCTAGTCGCAATTAGATTTAATTATTATATTTTCAAGAATCAACAAAGAAATAACATTTGAAGTTTTGATATGCATGATGGTCCATCTGACATTCATATATGGGGCTCTTGAACGCTTAAAATTTTCAGTCTCTAAAAGAATTCAAGTAGAAGTTAATGAAGGAAAAAAGATTTTGTGTTTGTGGCATTTAAATATCATAACTGTGTTCAATGTTTGTGATTTGCTTTGCCAGTGCTGAGATCTAGTACAAAAAAAGGCCGTAGACCTAGAGGAGCAGCGGGTCCTACGAAATTGAAGGGCAAATCACGTGACAAATCTTCTACATCTGTTCAGTCAGAGTCAGGGTCAGGAACATACTACACTTTACCGCAGGTAAATCTTTGGCAGGGATTTTTTTCTGTCAAAAATTTATTTAACGATTTTCTTCTTAGATCATATGTTGCAACCATTGAGCATGGCATATCATTAAAATGTGTTGTATAAACAATTTGTATTATTATTATTATTATTATTATTATTATTATTATTATTATTATTATTATTATTAAATAATAATATTATTATCGTTATTGTTATTAGTATTATTAGTATTATTGTTGTTGTTGTTACTGATTGATAAATTCATTGTGATGGTTGTGGATACATACAGGTGTGTATAAATGTTTGATACAGGTCCGTAGAATATTTTCATGTTATATAATATATGTATGTATATGATAGTCTGTTTTATATGTTTTGTATATCACTATGAAATTTTATAAAGTTTTTATGTTTTCTACTAATATTTGATATACATGTATTTCATCATTGTTGTCATTCTCTAATCAATAATTTTTATTTGAAATATATTGTTTTAAATCAGTATTGACAGCAGTTCGTGGGCCCTCACCCAAAATGAAGAATATTAGATGCTTTCCATAGAAAACAGCTGTGACGGTTCTCATTGTCTATCATCCTGTAAAACTTTCAAATAAATCAGAGTAATAAAAGACAGGTGAAATTTCCTCTCACTATTCATTCTAGAAAATCTTTTTAACCCACTAGGGCATATTCTGAGGAGAAATATGGACATCCCAGCTAACATGGCAATGAAAGCCTTTTTCGTAACACCTGAATGCAAATTCAGAAGTAGGCCTTTGACATCACTGCCTGTAATTCTAAATAGTGACCTCTCCCGTTAAGAATCTAATATGCAACTCAAAACACTGGAGGACCTCAACTTTCTAAGAAAAAATCGCTGTAAATAGAAACAAATTGAGGATCTTGTCAAGGGAAAAATTACAGAAGTTGTGGCAGCTGTCTGTAAGCCTTAAGTTAATAAGTCATGTTTAAATTGGTAAAACTCTTTCAGCTTTCATATGAGTGCCTAGCTGTAATTTGAACCGCACACTACATTTATTTGCATTTTTAACAAATTCATCGGTATATCTTGTCATTGTTCAATTCTCACCATATTAAAGGATGACAGGGTGAAAAGATATGATGATATGACATCAATTTTTGAAGTGTAATTTACCTTCAGGTCTCATCTCATCGGCAAACCCCAGTGATGTCTAAATTAAGCCTAGACAGTGAAGCTTATTATACAGCCAACGAATCTGACTCTGAAGGAGAGTGCACAACACAATCCACAACTGCTTGGTCAACTGCTGATGTACCTTCTCTAACCTCAGGTAGATGTGCAGTTTATTATCAGACCTAAGTGTCTATTGGTCGAAAAATTGTATGTGGAGGGGCACAAACTGATGAAGGCAAGTGTATTGCCATAAAGTTTTGCCCTGGATTTTTTCTGTTGATGAGGGTATGAACATCGTAGTTTTATTCCTCAATTATCGTTAATTTTGACAGTGGGTGTCTGTTTCCTACTGATACCACATCTTATCATAATGGAGCTAGGGCCAAACAATGTTGCACTTTTTACAGATCACAGAAGCAACAAAAAGTTCTCAAAATTTGGCTGCATGATCTACCCAGTGCTCTGGTATTTTGAAACAATTCTGTTTGACGCCAAAATCCAGCATTTTTGTTTTTGATAGTCATTTGAAACGAAAGGCCATCTTGACAATAGTCGCCATTTTGTATTCAGTTGGGATGAAAAATGAGAGTGACCATGGCGACTGTGATTTCCATGCCATAGCATGGTGCTTCAGTAGGCGGTCATAATCAACAGGACTTTGCTTTGTTGTTGTTTTCCTGTTTGTTTGGGTTTTGTTTGTTTTGTTGTTGTTTTGTTTTGTTTTTTTTGTTTTTTTTTGGGGGGGGGGGGTGTCTTGTTGTTTTTGTCCTTGTACTTATTCAATTGATTCATTTTTGTCCCCTGGTGCCTTTCAATCTGTTGCATTTATTCTTGAATAATCTTCAATCTCAAGCTAAGTTCCATTAATATATTTGGCTACACCTTACTAAATCCCTGTTGCAGTCCATATTGTCAACGAGGACAGTCTGCATTAAAGGACATTAGCAAGAGTTCCAAATATTACAAGCAGGTCTATTCAATGTCACACAGGTGGAGTCAGTGATGCAGATTTCAGTCATCATTGTTAAAGTTAGTTGAGGAAGATATCCTGTAGCATTTGGTCATCACTCACAAATATTCTTTTATTTTTCCTAGTCTTTGACGATGAAGAGACCTTCACCAGTACACTAAAGAAATCCTCTAAAAGTAAATCTAGGAGATATGGAAGCCTTGAGAAAAACACAGAGCGAACCCAATCTCTGACTGATTCATCAGAGGAAAGCACACTTTCCTTCAGGTCTGCTCCAACTGACAAGGATAGTGATATTTCTGATAGCGATGTTGATGAGAATATGGTTGACATGATCAATCTTCATAGCCACATGAATCAGCCCATCACGGAATCACCACTGCTACTTTCCTGCTATTCTCAACATCTATCACACTATTGTTGTCAGGTAAGATTTAGTGTTCTGTGTCAGTGGAATGAAATAATGATCTTTATACAGAATCTTAGCTCATAAGATTCATATACACATTTTAGGAAAGGGAGGTAGACATTTTTGTTGAAAATATTGACTTGGTGTAACATATTCAGATATCGCCACTGTTTTTCTATAAACATATAAGTACAATTTTCGAATTTTCACATTTTCACACCAAAATTTGTACTCATATGTTTATAGAATGACACTGACAATATGTTAATCTAATGTTGCATGATTTTAAGGTTCACTCATCAGTTTTATACATATATCTGTTTTATGCATTTTTGAAAGCTAAGGTGTACAGCATAAAATGTGAAGTTGTGATGAAATTGCCATAAAATGGATGAAAAAGATGGCATTGTTTAGCCTTTAGTTTCATGATTATCCCAATAAGTTTGATATGGTTCCACGTGTCAGTTACAGTCTGTTTTAAGCAGATTATACACATTCCAAAGGTCAAGACTGTACAGTGATAGGGATAGGCTGAAGAGACGTTTGAAAGTCTATGCTCAGTCATGTGCTTTTCATGCCTCACTCTCCTTCATATGCATGAGTTGCATTGTCTATCTCTTTATCCACAAACGGACAGGTTTTTTGTTTTTAAAATTTTTTTTAGAAGTGGTTTCTCTCATCATTCATCCATTTACTGTCTAAATGTATGAGACCAATATTGAATCTTTTCTCTACAACTTTTACCCACAGGACTGGTCTTCCACTGCTCCTCAAATGGCTGTCTATTCCAGTGGCACGCAGGGCCTGAACTCTGTTCAGTCAGAATACTCCTTGTCTTCCGCTGGTCACTCAGTCTATAGTGCTGGTGTTGCTTGGATGCCCCAGTTTACAAAAGTCAAAGAGGGTTTCAGCGTCAATGTCATGAAATCTAAAGTTGATTCAAAGGTAAGGTTTCCTGGATTTCTTTGGGCTTTTTACTTTTTTCTTTTTTCCTTCTTCGCTGTACACTTCATCCTCATTCTTCCTAACATAACCAAGTAGAACCCCAACAAAACAAAAAGCAAAACAAAAACATCAAAGAAAGGCAATGAATGAACAACAACAATAAAACAAAAACAAGACAACCCGACAACAATAAAAAAACATGAACAAAAAAGCCCTGAAAAAAAAAAAGAAAAAAAAGAAGACATATTTTGTGTGCTTGTCTTATTTGGAACTGCTTCATTTAAATGATATTCATTTGCTCTGTACCATTTTGAGTCATGGTTATGTTTATGTATGTCAGAGCCAGTGTGTTTTTCATTCTTGAAAGTCAGTTCTTGTTAGCTTTTTTCTCTTGCCCACTCGCACTTTTGCTTTCAAGTCAGTTGCTTATTTGTATTTGAATAATATCAACTATATTAAGGTTTCCTAACATTAACCATTAATTTCTCTTAATTTTTAAAAATGAAGATCTTTGTCAAAATAAAATTTTATTGATTGTCATCACTAATTGAATGTCATATGTGATTCATCTGATACTCCTCAGAGCTCACCAACCAATATTGCTGCAGATTTGTTCAATGCCAAAGCAACAATGGACAGGGAACACAAGCAACCAACTCAAATAAATCAAGGTAATATTTCAACTTTCTGACTTCCGAACTTGTTCCACATCATTTTCCTTCTAAATAGTTAAATACAAAATAGATCAAGTGTTTTCAAAACTGGTTGACTGTTACTTGTTTCCATAGGCAAAACATTGCAAACCATGCCAATATGTCTTTTGGCCAGATACTTCTACAATTGCATGATTCTTTAATTTATGTAACACTTACGCACAATGGATCACTGTTTTGTGCCAGTGTGAAGCCATTTACTACTACCACTTTCATGAAATTGTAGTAGATGATGATAATGATGACGATGTTGCTGATGATAATTACGGTGATGTCATTTATGAGTAAATGCTAATAGAATGATTGTACTCTTTGTTCAGAAGATGAGAATCCAAGGGACAACATCTCTAAAACAACAGCTGTTGTTCAACTGTCTGGCTCACTTGATATCCTGATAACTCCTTTGCTATTAGAATCTCTTAAAAGGTAAGTTGAAATAAATAAATAAATGGAGGGTACACAATGATGATAAATAGACAGTTTTGTCTACTTACTGGAATGTTTTCATCCATCTATTTCTTTTCTTTATTGCCTTTGTGTTTTTGATGTGAGCATGAATGAATTAAAAATGGGATTTGTATTGTTTTAAAAAAAGAAAGGAAGAAGAACCAACTAAAGAAGATAATAATACAGCTATTCTCTTTCATTTATTAAAGATGCTATTTCATGTATTAAAAGTACATTAGCATTAGATGTTTGATTTTAAGTACCATCTTAATGCTCTTGTTGCTTGCTCTCTTTTATTGTCTTTGATAACATGAGTATTTTTCTGTGACTGAGACCCACATACAGAATTCTTAGTTCATTTGAAAACATGAAATATGCTCCATATATATACAAAATAATAAAAAAAAAAGGTTCCCCTTACTCATCTCTGAAGGGAAATTTGTCTTTGGATTTTAACCGAAAATCAGGCGTCAGCAAATAGAGACAATTAGTGTAAATAACCTTGCCCAAGGGTTGAATCACAATGTCCCTTGTGACATTCAAACCACCAACCTTTCAGTTGTCAGATGAAAATGCAACCGCTGTGTCACTGTGACCACTTCAGCTTTGACTCACATTTGATTTTGACTCAACAACTCATCCAATAACCACATTGCAAATGTAATTTCAATTTCTTGTCCATAGAATGTTTTTTCAACCAGTGCTAGAATGTGTGAATTGGTCACGAAGGTATATCTTTCCGACATAGTAATGAAGTTTCTTTTCTACAGATTTATCGAAGGTGTTACACCTACTCTATCAAAGATTCATGCATCATCTTTGATAGACAGCCTCCACAGCCAGTGTTTAGATCGACTGAAGCAACAGAACAAACTCAAAAAGGGCAAAGAGTGGGACTTTGAAGGGAAAGAAGAATCAGTGGACAACCTAGAGTCAGTCAGAGATGTCACCTTGGTCAAAACCTCATCTCTACAAGCCCTTTTCACACTACCTATGGCATGTGAAGTATTTTTCTTTCAATGTGTTTTAAGAATAAGGGTCTGTATGTACAATTACTTCGTAAATCTGGCCTACGAATGGTTTACGAATTCGTACGAAAGAAGAGGAGTAGCTGCCGATTTACGACTCATGCACGAAGGGGTTCTTAGTCCAGGTGCAAGTAAGAAGGG
>JBCHJU010465516.1:0-12623 GCA_039654505.1 Plocamopherus imperialis
CTATTGTAACTCCAATGTCTTTCTCAACGTCTACTTTTACTAGTTGTCTTCCCATGAGATGGTAGCTGAAGTCTGGAATTGGAATGAAGTTTTCCACCTTACCATAATAAATGGTTGGCATAGATTGAGCTTTTTTGTTTTTTCGTAGGGGAGGAGGAAACATTTTCATATCTTTTTATATCTTTGTGAAAATGCATATATTTTTTTTAGGTGCTCATTTCAACAAGGAAGAGGGCAAAAAGGAACTGCTTGCAACCACACATCAGTCCTAGGTGTATAATACTCTGTAAACATATATATGTATCTCAAGGGGATTTATAGAGCATCAACCTTGACAGAATGGATATCATCCTTAGACTTAAACCCTGTCGGTATGTTTCCAAACCCCCTCCCTTAAACAGGAACCAGGCCACGGCTATTGATTCTAGGAGTAAATATCAAATCCCAAGTGAACATCAACATCAAGTTCAGTCACAAGAGACAACACAGTGACCATCCCAAGTAAACTTAATGAGAGGAGCTTATTGATTGATTTGATCATTATGACTACAAATCTATCCAGTAAAATAATACCATACACAAGAAAACGGGACACATTCCAAAATGCAAATTTCAGCTTTTAAAATTCAATAATAACTTGTAGCTTATTCATCCTTCAAACTTATCTTTAGATAAAAAAAAAAAGATGTAAATTGATAAACAGATAAGCCCATGATGAAGAAAGGAACTAGCTAGTAAAGTAAAAAGATAACCAGTAGTCAATCACAATTAAATTGAAACACACTCTCACTGATTACCAAACGCCAATATATCATAATAAACATGATTTAATTCTTTGACTACAATTTGCATAAATATTGGGATGCTGCAGTCAAAGAGTTAACCATGCTCATGCTGATACATTGACTTGTGACAGGAAAAGAGTTAACTACTCAAGAGACATAAACATCTCTCAAGTCTGAAATGAGAACAGCCAAGATCAGCATCAAATAAAGGGCTGTCATCAATCTAAAATCCAAGCAGAATTTCTCACTCTCAGCAAGTGACAAAAATGGGGCTCAATATTAACACAGCAAACACATGAGATGCAGTTAAAAAATAAGCAAAATTTATTTAGAAAAAAAAAAGGAGGATAAAAAAACAAAAACAACCACGTCAAATCAATTGCGATCATTGAATACTAGTGTTCCAAAAGGTTCTTCTCCATGCATTTTAAAAATTATATATTTGAACACAGGGACAGAGGAATTGATGATTTTTCTGCATCACAGACTTATTTGGCCACGAAGCTCCTTTTTCCACATAGCCTACAAAAAAAAAAAAAAAAAAAAAAAAAAAAAAAAAAAAAAAAAAAAAAAAAAAAGTCGGCACTTGATAATCTTGTTAAGTAATAACTGTCAATCAGTTGATGCCTCTATACACAGTATGACATCTTGAAGCAATACCATTATCGTCAATGAATGATTCATGAATGGGAATGGAGTAAAATTGCAAAAGCGGGGGGAAAAATGGGTTTGTCACAAGAAAAAAAAAGAGAGAGACAGAGAGAGGGGGAGAGAGACGATGGGTGTTTACAAGATGAACTGGTTGTGACGAGCACAAGTTGCATTTGCTACTAAGACTTTCCCTCCTTCTCAGCCTGCCTACGCTTGACGTCCCAGTTGTACACTCTGGCCATATCTGTTGTAGCAGTCAAGGAAGGGTTAAAATCACAATTTGAAAAAAGAAACAAACATAAAACAAACAAAAAAAGTTTTACAAAGTTTCTCGTTAACACATTTTATACCAATTCCCAATATTTTGGCATAAAAATAGATTTAACTCTTTGAGCACCATGACCCCAATCATTCTAATATATGAGCAAATTGTAGTCAAAGAGTTAAGTCATGCATACTTATACACATCGATTAAGAGTAAACTTTCAGCTGCCATGTGAAGCAAACCCAACAAGTATTCAAACTGTCTGTCCCTTGATAATGAGATATTCACCCAGATGCCTAACACAAAACTAACTGTTCAGTCTGGCACCCTACATGCTGCAGACACAAGCAGTCCTGAAAGACAGACTCAGGGTCTCAACCCATTTTCAATTACAATGTCGGTGGTAATTCTATATTATATCAGTCACGATAAAGATGATACCATAATTTCTTGGAATGATTCAACTTTTAGACTAAAAATACTGCCTTTATAATGCAGCCATTGAAAATGATTAAAGTGGAAACCATTTATAACAGGCCTGGTTATAACAGGGGTCTGGCTATAACAGGGATTTTTCAAATCTGCCCTGTTTATTTTTTCTCTTTGCCTCTTTTAAAAATTATCAGTTATAGCACGGCCTCACTGTTACCTTATCGGCTATAACAGGGACAATGCCTCTTCACGCATAAACAATTACTAAGAAAAACTGCTAAATTTTAGGCCTTGTTGCAGGGTGAGGAAGCAAGTCTATACCTCACAAGCAGCGCGAAGTGAGTGAGTGTGGCTGTGGGGTGTCAGCGAAGCGAGTGAGAGGGGGCAGCAGTGTGGTTGTGTTACTGTTCCCATTAGGTACTGAGTGCCCCTGATAGTACTACGCTACAAGCTATATGCTTGCTTAGGCTTATCGGTGTGTTCTGGACTGTGTTGTATTGAGTGCTCTGCAGAACATTGCGCTTTCTTTCCACACACAAGTACTAGTCGACAATTTTACTGTTGTTACTTGATATACAACAACCGAATTCATCTTTCACTATGGCCACAACCAATGTCAAACGCAAGAGAAAATGCCTTTTAATCAACAAAAAGTATGAAATCATTCAGGCTGTTGACAAAAAACAAGCAACACTTGCAGAGATTTGCCGTCATGATGATTTGTGTTTATTTCCCTTGTATTTCTGATCTAGCTGGGATCGGCTTTAACTAAGTTTAACAGGACTTTTGCTCTGGTCTCACCATCCCTGTTATATCCGGTTTCCAGTTTACCTGAAATTGCTTCATTTGAATAAACCTGTAATTGCTACAAGCATTGGCAAAAGATGAGTCATTAGAACTGAATAAAACCTGTGGCGAATTTCCTCTCTTCTGTAAGCCGTCTCAATTGCTTTTCGCCCATTTCCATTTCTAATCCTATCTCTTCAATTGTTTTTCATACACATCCATTTCAGATTATACCTCAATATCTTATACAACCCATTGCCTCTGCCCTCAAATTAAGAAAAAAAAACCCATCTTTTCCCATTTGTTCCTCATAAAACATGGCAAGAAATGAGCAGAAAACAAAACTAAGAGAAAAAAAAAAACAAAACCCAAAAAACAAAAAAGCAACAACAAAACAAAACAAAACCCCACAAAAATCAACAACAAACTACAAAAAGAAACCCGATCCCTTTAAAATAATAATAAAAACAACATAATACATAAATTAAGACACCAAAGAGCTCCTAGGATCTAGTTGAAAGGATACTGACTTCAAGCGTAGTCATTTGATCACGGATGAAAAGTAGATCATTTTCGACTTGACTCAATGACAATTTGGCAGCATCCAAATTCTTCACCAGAACGTCATCAGCCTCATCAACACCATACTCTAGCATAACATTGGCCTGCGTGGTAAGGAGAAGTGCAAAAATTGTAAGGTGTAAAATTGGTGGTAGCAATGTAAACTGTTGGCATTAACTTAGAGAGAGAAGGTAGCATTCAAACAAGATGAAGTCATTAATTACTTGCCAGAGTATGTAACATAAAGCACTCAGCAAGAGCTTTCCCGTTCTTTGTGTAAACGATAGGCCCATCTCTTTCTCTCTCTCTCTCTCCCCCTCCCTCCCTCTCGCTCTGCTACGACTGAGGGACACAGACCTAGGCTTCAGGGTAGGGGTGGGTTTGAAAGCAGTTCCAGGTACTTGTAGAGTTTTCGATGGTGATGTACTCTTATATTTTTGTGTATGACAGTATGGGGACTTCTTAGTTAAACACGACAAAATAAAATAAATTACCATACCAACAATAAAAAGACAAACAGATTGAATTTACACTAAGTGAATTTTATAAACGGAATTGAAAAGGGTGTGCATCGGTAAGCTATTTTGTTGGGGATTCTGTCCTGTTATAATATCTCAACATAAGAAAATTGGCCTCAAAATTCATGCACGAAAGACCAAAATTATGAGAATGAACACAGAAAACAAAACACCTATACAGCTTAACAATGCTGACTTGAAAGAAGTTAAGGAGTTCATATATTTACGCAGCATAGTAGACAAAAATGGTGGGACTGATACTGATGTTAAAAACGCATACAAAAAGCCAGAATATAGCCTTTAAAACATTTCGAAATATATGGATATCATCAAAATCAGACTGAAAACGAAAATTAAAATCTTTAACACAAATGCTAAAATCAGTGCTCCTTTATGGCTCTGAAACTTGGAAAACAACCAACACACCTGTAAATGGCCTTCGACAAAATTGTCTGAAAATACCGAGCCAGCCAAATGACAATGTTCCGTGCATGTTGTGGGAGGAGTAATATTATTAGGGCCTGTATCAATTATTTACAGCAATATAAGGATAATCATGATAATAACAATACATACATAATGATAACACATTTAAATAAAGTTATACAAACAGAAAACAGGAACAAAAACTATATAGATCTACGTCTTTATATATAGATCTAGGCCTATATAATAAATACTCGTAAAATTACAGTAGACTGACAACTAAAGGTTGGCATTCCTAGATCTAGATATATCTCTATAAAACACCTCAGGCATCTGGTCTCAAGAAAGCATATCTAATGAATGTCACAATCTACAGAATAGATCTCTAGAGATCTATTCTAGATCTAGATCTAGATCTTTAGTAATAGATCTAGATCTAGATCTAGATCGATCTTGTACGGTAATCTAATAGGCCCATATAGAATATTCAAGAAGCAGCAGGGCAGAAACTCCTTTGGAAAATAAAACAAAGTTTTCACACGATGTCGAACTAGATCTAGATCTAGATCTAGATAAGGATTTACAAAATTGAAAAACTCCTTTAGCCTGCTATTAAAAATTCAAAAGGCACAAAGACTCAAGAACAGACGTGAAACAATGCATGATAGATCTAGGCCTAACTCGAACAATGGCGGTGATTTGAATGACCAATGACCAGTCAATAACACCAACAATGAAGCCTAGAAATCGCCTAGATTTCCATCGTTTCAATCAAGGGTCGCATTTGATTTTCTTGTTCAGGAATTACTATTACATTTCCGCTGACGAGTTTCGGACATCGTAGGCCTACGACTATGACGAGTTTCCTGCCAACGCAGGCTTGCGCCTACATTCATGCATTTTGTCATTCGCCTTAATCGCCTTTGACAAAATTAAAAGTTCCCGACTTTCTTTTTCTGCTCCGAGAATGTGTCGGGTACAATGAATAATAGAGATTTACGCTCCGTCGAGCCAGTCTGAGGCAGAAACTAAAAATAGACCAGGACAGGTAAAAAGGCCAGGCGGGACGTCGCCAGGCTAGGCCTAGTGAGGGTAACGTTCAGCCTCTGGCCCCTCTCGCATTGGCTTAGCACACCGCACGCATGTCGGCCGAGCGATACACGACCGAGCTAGGCGTAGTTGCTAGCATCACGATAATAGGCTAGATGCGTTAGCTGGTGTGTCAGGAAAACACGAAAATTAACGAAATTGATGGTCGCCAGCAATGCGATAGCGAATGGTGGGAGGATTTTTTTCCACATTGTGGAAATGGTGGAAACCCGACTATTGTCGGGCCATATACAGGTCTGAACCAAATTCACCCTCCAGTACCTCCAAACATTTGTGAATGTTTGCCTCAGTAAAATTCTCTATATAAAATGGTTTGACAAGATCAAGAATGAAGAAATTTGGAAGAAAACAGATCAGGAAAGAATAGATTGAGAAATACATAGAAGGAAATGGAAATGGATAGGGCATACATTGAGGAAACCAGCCGAAAACATCACGAGAACAGCCTTACAACGGAATCTACCTGGGAAAAGAAAACGATCACACCTTATCACCTGGTCACAGTTGTTATAAATTCATACATTGTGTAAATCAGACCTGTAAATGGTTGATCACAAAATTGAACACTCATGAGCATGAAGATAATTGCCACATTTATCAATGATCTAGATGCAAATGGTACATTGTAATTATACACTATAGAGTGTGTTAGTAGAGGTAAAAGCTTAAAAAGGCATTAAAATAAGATGACTTTCCCTTTTTGAATAATTTAATGGTAGCTTACAATATAGATCCAGATCTATAGACCAAGACAGTAGCAAATGTCCAGTTCAGGAAGCTTCCTTTTTAATAATTCGATAAGAAGTCACTGTTGACTTCTTTCTCTTCAAACCACATCAAAGAAGCAGGTAGGCCCTATTCTCCAAGATGATGAATTCATTTTTAACATAAACAAGGCCATGAGGACAAATTTCCATCTGTCATTTTTTCGTCTTTTACTTATAATCTATATCATGTGAATAAAAAAGCCCTACTTGTTCTTTGCCTTTAGAGTCTTGGGGGAAAGAACACATAGATCTTCATCTTAATTGAAATGAAAAAGCCCTTTACTGTGCAAGGAATTTTCCATTTAGAATGGGGACCAAAGACCCCATAAAGTAGATATAAAATAAATTGAGTGTGTGTTGATATCCTAAGGCAGCCTTTTTTGAACAGATCTAAAACCCTCACAATTACTCTCAGCACATACTTTGGCATTGTTTGAACCAAAGATCACACAGTACCAAGACTGTCCTCAAGCCTGAACTTACCCCTAGCCAAAGACACACTTTATCTGTAGGGGGGATGTTAGCTTTAGCATAAACATTGTCCGAAAGCAAAAATCGTGTCGTCAGAGATTCAGGATTTTCCTGCAAGAAAGAAAAAAAACAAAAACAAACCAGCAAAGTAATTATTTAAATTCAATTAACTAGGAGACGCTATACACCATTGCACTGAGATGTGAATGCATTTCCACCTCCCCCACAACCTCCCCCCCCCCCCCTTTCCCAACCACCCCCAAAGAAACAAACAAACAAAAAACAACCCCTGAAAAAGTGAAGTCATTAATGAAAAAGAAACATTGTTTCTTAATAAGTAAATATAAAGGATACAAATAAACCCATCCACAAAACACAGGGCTCATAGCATTCAGCAAAACCATTTTCCAATGAGATTCAAGGTGACTTACTAACAATCATTAGACAATCGCAATGAAAAACTTCACCAAACTGACATATCTCTAAATCATCTTTTTTAAAAATTCGAAAAAGGTGAATATCTCAATAAAACTTAAACAATCCTTTAAAAGTTTTAGATGAACAGTTGGTTTTGCATTAAATTCTTTGCAGCCATAGTTTCACTTTTAATGAGTGAAACTTTTTCTTCAAGCAAGGGTAAGAGCAAAAATTTGGTATAAAAATAAAAGACTTGACAAGATCTTCCATGGACTACTATTATCTTTCACTTTTCTCTCTTTAATGAAACCAGACTTCAAACCACCTCCAGGTACTAGATCTAGGGCAAAATAAGAACATGGCAATATAAAAAGAAACACAAAAAAACAACAAAAAACAAATATAAAAAAAAAAGATAACCTTTAAGTAAAAAAAAAAACAACAAAAAAAAACCCAACACAAAACAAACAAACAAAAACAACTCCAAAACATACATCATCATAAACACTATAATTTGTTATTCCATAATCATAATGATTGCCTTGTAATTACACTATTCATATAAATCAACTTTCCTCCGTGCAATTGTGTGAAAAATAACATGCAGGCATTACATGATATCAAAGCTTGATTAAAGAATTTTGCAGAAAAGTGCGTTTGTAATGGGGTTTCAAAGCACTTCTATATTAAATTATCATCAGTGTCATTCTCTAAATATAAAACTACAAATTTTCTGATTTCCCCTTTTCCCCACCAAAGTTAACTCAATTGAAAGCCAATCATGTCATTTATATCAAAAACAAAATTGGTTGATAGGAATATGCAGAGCATCATTTTGCTGTTTTTATAAAAATGCTATGAGAGACTTGAAATTTTACTTTGAGAATTTGGTTTGAAAAAGGGAAAATCTGAAAATTTGTAGTTATTTGTTTACAAAATGACTTCGACGATATACAAAGGAGCGAAGCCCAACACATTGTTGCTCAATACATTTAAAAACTGAGAAACCAAGAGCAGTCAAATTTGGATTGTTGATGGGAAACTACAAAACGCTGGGAGCTGCAGCTATATGGTTAAAAAAAAATATTTGGTTTGATTACAATTTTGATTTAAATACAAAAACTATATAAGAAAAAATGGAAAATGGATTAGGCTGTTTCAAAACCCACTTTCTGTAATCCAAGACATTTTTAACTGATCGTTTCGATCTCAGTTCACTTTTCTATGTCATGAACCAATCCTGGCATTCTAATCATCCGGATAGAATCTAGGTATTCTAGATCTACATTATTCATTTCAAGTCTGGATCAAAACATTAAGCAGCATACAAATGTTCAACTGGAATCAATTTTAATTTCAGGTTGTACCCCTGCATGTATTCTAAGACACTGTCCACTTTAAGTATTTAATACAACTTTGCGGCTGTATACTCATGAGATAAATTTGCATCCATTTTTGGCCCTCTCTGTCTCCTTGAACTGGGAAACGAGCTAGTATATAAAAGAATAGAAAACGATAGAAAAAAAAAGTGGCTGGTGGCTAAATAATAACTCTCAGGAAATAATATAACAAGAACTCATTAACAATCAATCAAAAGTTCAAAGTAGATACATGCTTGTTGAGTACATTACAGTAACAACAATGATGATTAAAATGGTAAACACAAACCTTTTTACTTTTTATATGTTTGATGATATCCAAGGAACTTTTAATATCAGGTATCTGGTTCTTCAATCTGACAAATTTAAAATACAGAGTTTCAGGTTAATGAATTACATTTAATTTGATGAGTTTATGAGGTATACACATGTGTATTAATAGCATCATATCATTACTTTATTTGACTCAGATATATTGATACAAAGATATACGTAGATGCAAAGGAAGTCCAGGACATGATCTGTAAATACAAGGTTAATACAGAAAAAACTAAGTTTTCATCCCTCTATTAAAAAGAAATTAAATGGAAAGAATCAAAGAAAGTAGGACTCCTTTCAGGAGACACTCAAGATGTTGAAAGGAGAAAAACAATATCCACAGCAGCACTGAACAAACTCAATGTTTGGATAAAAAAAGATATAAATATAAAAAGATATAAATGTATAAAGTAAAAATAGTCCCTAAAGTCCAACTTTACAAAGACAGTGGCAAAATCCGTTTTTACATAATGTAACAATAGTAACATACAATAGTGGAACTTGGGTTTTGACTAAAAGGGAAGAAATAGATGAAAATAGATGCTTTGTACATATAAAACAACTCAGACGAATCCTTGAAGTATGATATTTGGTGACAATAACAAATGCCAATCTCTTCCAGAAATTCAAATGAAATCCTCATTTCTCGTACATTTGAGCATAGATAGCAAATTTTTCGAGAAATATTGAGAAGAAATGAATATATACCTGTAAAAAGAGCAACAAAGCTTTTTTTCCAAAATCATACAAACGAGTCAACCAATTATGTCTCTTTCTGTTGTGCTATAACAACCTCTCCAAAGTTTGAAAGAGGGCCAAATTCCACCAATTAAAAGTGAGAGAGCCTTTACAAATCTCACAACTATGGCCATAAATTTCACTCGCACAAGTTGGATTTGTTGCAACAAAGGAACAAGAAATGCCATCTATCCACATTCACTTCCATCATAGAAAGATCAATAAATATGCAGAAAGACATCTTCTTATGCTTCATAGACTCAGACTTCTCTAAAGCTTTCGACAGGGTCCAACATGAAAAGCGATTCAACATCATCCAGTCTCTAAACATTGACAGGAAAGATCTAGGAATATTACGTAACCTATTGGAATCAAGAAGCTGCCATCAGGATTGACTACGAATACAGCAATTTCCCTCCAATCCGTAGAGGTGTCGGACAAGGTTGCATCATCTCACCTGACCTTTTTAACCTTTACAGCGAATTTATATTAAGAAACATGGAAGAAACAGAAGGATTAGAAATAGGCCGACAAAATGTCAACAACTTCTGACACACTGATGATACCGTTATAATTGCAGACTCACAACAGAAAGTGCAAAAAATCCTCAATGTTGTAGTCCAGAAAAGTGAAGAAATGCGTTTGGACCTCAACACAAACAAAACGGTGACTGCATCATGAAAGATCCCCCAATATTCCCTCTCATCAGCAAAGGGATATCGATCAAGCAGGTCTATAGTTTCCCAAATCTCATCTTCACCATCACAAGCATAAATCAATCAAAAAAATTCTGGCCATGGCCAACAGCAGCAGGTCACTCATGAACATGATACGATGTTGACAGATACTGGCCCACATAATGAGAAATACAGATTTGGAACAACTGACATTATTGGAAAAATAGAGGGCAAGAAGCCAGAGGCAGGCAGAGAAAGCTACTAACAACAGCCTCAGCTGGATTGAAATCATACATGTCTGTAAAGACAGAGTGGCCTGGAGAGGCAAGATCGCCAATGCCTATATCAGGTCTGGCACTTAATCAACCATGGCCAAAAGAAAAAAAATGGCATGGAGACGGAAACTCCAGTTGAAAAGCATTATTAACCGAAGCTGCTACGGCACCCTGGCCGGACGACTATGAAGTGACACGCTACGTAAACGACAAGTAAGTTACATCCTCATTACATTAGAGTTTCAAAGTACCAAGTTAAAACAAAGCTATGTACAGCCTTATTCTTCATGTCTTGTACTTGTATGCAAACTACTGTTCTTCTTAGAGAAAAAGTGTTCTGATTTAAAACAAAGCTAGGTGTAGCCTTATTCGTCACTTGTCTTGTACGCAAACTACTTTTCTTCTTAAATAAAATGAAAAAGAAGTATTTTCAGTCTTTTGTATTATAATATATCAGAAGAAAAGGCATGTTACATTACTAACATATAAAATATCATGTAACAAACAAAAATATTTAAAATATCAGGTATTGAATTGCTGGGCTTAAAAATGTGCCAGTGAACAGACGCATTAAAGCCAAACACAAGGTTATTAGTAGCTAAAAGGAATAGAAAACAAGAAATCCATCTCCCTATTTAAAAGTAAAAATACAATGATTCTTCACAATCTCTCAGTATCTTTACCTGTTCTTTTTCAAGTTAAAATTATATTCCATGAACTTAAATTTGTTGTGAAGCTCCTCCTGTTTCTTCAAGACCACTTCAGCAGATTCATTTTCAGTCCTTTTCATAAACTCATCTACATTTTCCTGAAAAAAAAATATATAAAGCGAAATATAAACAAAACCATTATAATAATAAAATAATAACAAGTTGGCAAATGCTATAAATGTGGTTTATCACTGAGCCTTCCCTAAATGAAAAATGAAAATCTCAGGGTAGCAAAGTCATCATGACGCCATCTATAGAACCTCGATGTCAGGTAACTCTTTATCTATGGAACAAAGCTAGCAGCGTTCGATCAGAAAAAACATTTTCCGTAACAATGCTCTCAGCGTTCAATAGCGTTCCAGATGTTTAGTTCAACGTTAAACTTTGTAATTCCAACATCGGATGTTTATATTGAAAGTACGAATGTTGAAGCATCTCATGCAGCTAATTGATTATCATTTGTCTACATTTTTAGTTTTCCCTTGATTTTTCTGTGAAGCCCCCCCTGAAACCGAATCAACCGTTTCATGTAAAACTGGATAGGAAAAGGTGGTGTGAAAGAAAAAAGTTGCCCTATAGGCTACTCTTCATATGTTAATTGACATTAAATCAGCTCATGGAACAGAGTTCGAGTCTTTCTTTGATCAGCTTACTATCCCATCGTCGTCTCAACCGAAGGCCAATTGTATAATCATCTTCAGACCTATTTTATACATACATGTATTGCACTGCACAATATTGTGGTCTATTTCTCATCATCAATCATGGATAACAAAAGGCATAACAAACCAGGGCTCAACCTCCAGTTAATAAATATTCCATCTCATATTCCGTAGGTTTCTTATTACAATGACGACATATACCGGAAACTTTCGGATTCGACTCTTCTTCAACCACTACCCATCTTCAAAAGACAATGGTGGTTTTTGCCTCTCTATTATTTTTATCAGTTGAAGCATTTAACACTCCTCCCTCTCTATTTGTTCCCCCCCCCAACCCCCACTCTGCCCTCTCATTCTTTCTATTATTATATTATCCTTCAGTGCACATAAAAAGTATATTTAAAGTAGATACCGCCTAATTGGACTCTGATTAGATGGAAGTTTTGCCTTCGTAGATGTTTTCTCATCATCAAAACCGTCCCTCTAATTGGAGGGTCCAAAAACAAAAATTCAGCTATATTTGGCCATTTAGATTCTGGAAAAATTATTTGACCACCAACTTTCAAATTCATTCCAGTGCCATAAAGAAGAATCTAAGTTTGCATATGAATAGGTAATTATGATCCAGGGTGCCTGGCCTAGGAAAGAAATTGGGGGGGGGGGGGGGGGGGGGGG
>JBCHJU010465627.1:0-12609 GCA_039654505.1 Plocamopherus imperialis
CCTATTTCTGTCTCTCTCTCTCTCTATCCCTCCCTCTCTCTCTCTCTCTCTCTCTCTCTCTCTCGTTCCCTCCCTCCCTCCCTGGCGTAGCTCCCCATTCTCTCCTGTACCATGGTGCTGAGTTTCCGGTACAAAAGATTTAGGGAGTCATGGACCTAGTGTTGCTTGGACTCTTTAGTGTCACACAAGTCTCATCCTTTGGCTACTTAACTCTTTGTGTACTGTGAGCCCATGTGCCGGACTTGGCACGATTTAACTCTTTGACTAGAATTTGCTCATACATGTATATCGAGAAAAGCACGTCATGAGCACGATTTTAACTCTGTGGCTACAATTTGCCCCTATTCCGGGACGAGCACGAACGTTTTCTTTGAAAACCGGGTACCGCTTCTTTAAAAGTTTGCTACAATTATGTATTTCTTTTTTTTTTTTTTTCTTTTTGTAACCCCCTTTTTTTAAAGCCTCATCCCCTAATTCCCCAAATTCACAGCGCCGGCCTTTCTTCCCTTGTGTTAATCTCCCCTTAGTTAGACGGGCTTGTCCTTGATGTTTACGTGGGGGATGAAATGAGGGGAGGGAGGGGGGGGTGTGGAGTTTAAAAAAATCCTCCCATGTTCTCCCGCCTTAGCACTCTAATTATCAACTCATTCTCTCCTGTCTGGCGCTGTTTACAGGTCCGTCCGTCTGCCAATCAGGTTGCCTGTCTGTGCTTCTGTCGGCCCAATGGTGTCGGTCCGTTTGTGCCTCTGTCCGCCCGAATGGTGTCTGTTTGTGCCTCTGTCCGTCCCAATGGTGTCGGTCCGTTTTTGTTCATCTGTCCGCCCGAATGGTGTCTGTCCGTTTGTGCCTCTGTCCGCCCACTGTTGTCTGTCCGTTTTTTGTGCATCTGTCCTCCGATTGGTGTCTGTCCGTTCGTACCTCTGTCCGCCCGGAGGGTGTCTGTCCGTTAGTGCCTCTGTCCGCCCGAATGGTGTCGGTCCGTTCGTGCCTCTGTCCGCCCGAATGGTGTCTGTCCGTCCGTGCCTCTGTCCGCCCGGAGAGTGTCGATCCGTTTGTGCGTCTGTCCGCCCGGAGGGTGTCTGTCCGTTTGTGCCTCTGTCCGCCCGAATGGTGTCTGCCCAGGCTGTTCATTCACCTCTGATGGCGATGACGTAATCGGGCGGTGAAAAGGCTTGTCCATCGTGGACCGGGAATTTCCGATTGATCGATTTCTTTACGGAATCCGCCACAATGGACATCGTTTAAAGCTAGTTGAAGAAAATGAATACTTATTGCGTACAGCTGGCTGGAGGAAATTAACCCACTATCCCTAGCTACCCTACACCTCACACCTTTTTTTTTTTTCTTCCAATGTTCAGCTTTCTCCCGTTTTGTATTGCGAGGGAATTTAATTTTGGTTTTTTGTCGACTGGGGTTTGCCTTTTTGGTTTTGTTTCCTGTGGGTTTTCTCTGTTTTTTGTGTGTGTGTTTTTTCGGGGGGGGGGGGGTATTGTTTGTTGCTTTTTGTCTTCGTTGTTTTTGTTTTTTTTATTTTTGTTGTTTTTTTTTATTTTGTCGTTTGTTTTTTGTTCGTGTTGGTGGCGCGGGAAGGGGAGGGGGCGTTGATTTATGGTTGTTTTTGTTGGGTTTTTTTTGGGTTTTTTTTTTTTGGGGGGGGGGAGTGGTATTTAGTTTTTGGTTTTGTTGGGGGTTGTTTTTTTTAATTATTATTCAAGTTTGGGGTTGGGATACCGTTTGTTTTGTTGGGGATGGAAGTGTTGGAGGAAGGACAATAAATAGTAATGGACTTGGCGCCGTGTTTTACAAAGTTCTCTTCTACGAAGCGTCAAGTGTACATATTATACGACACTTACAGACATAATGTTTTATCAAGCCGGCCTCATCGCAGGAAGTGTCTCCCATTCTCATTTATACAATATAATTATATTTGAAAAGTGTTCCAGCAGACACTGTGTCGGGTCCTTGGTCCTTGTGTTGGCTCAGCCACTAGCCGACTGTCACTTCCTTCAATAAGTCTCCAAGACCACGTTTTAATTTGCACTGACGCGATGCTGGTCAATTGGCCTTCTTTAGGGTGTATCGTGTGGCCAATCGTACGTCATTTATATCCAAACACGACACGGTCCGGGCTTGTTGACTGTCGTCTGTCATCGTTTGCATACTTCCTAGTTTACTTCATCATGACGTCGAGTACGTCAGTGTGTGTGTCTGTGTGTGTGTGTCTGTGTGTGTGTGTGTCTGTGTGTGAGTAAGTTAACGGGTGTTAGTTGAGAGAATAGTTAGATTGATTGATTGGCCTAGTGTATTAGTTGGTCTTTGTGTATGTCGGTATTGTGTACGTTTGTGTGTGTGTGTGTGTGTGTGTGTGCGTGCGTGTGTGTGTGTCCGTGTCAGTGTCTGTGTCTGTTGAAGACATGATTCGATTGGATGGCCTTGCGCGTCGGATTGCCCGTGTTTGTGTGTGTCTGTGTGTGTGTATGTGTGTGTTGGCTCGCTCATGTGTGTGCGTAGGTGTACTAGCTGCACTGTTCAGTACATGCACATGTATTACCACTTGTGCCGAGACGACTCAACGCCAACGATAATGCGGCCATCCAGGACATAATAATATGGATTTTTAAAGGGACTTTTTAACGCGATTCGGATTGACCGCTGGTCATCTTATTGACCCATTAGCCGATAGGACATGACTTGTATTACATGCAGTGTTTAGAATCCGAGTCGTCTGACGGACAAACAGCTGTGCAGCTGGACAGGCTTTGTCAATCAATGAATTTTCATTATTGAAATTAATTATCATTATTATCATCTGGTCATCACCATAATTATTATTACTGTTGTTGTTATCATAGTTGTCATTATTATCATTGCTACGAACTCGTCTCATGATTTTACCCTCATTGCATTACCACAACTGTCCGTGTCTCCCGCATGCAAAGCCCCCCCCCCCCCCCCACACACACACTCTTCGTCCACTATTACCTAATTAATTATTTATTACACGGCAAATATTTGAACGTTCGCCGTCAAATGCGCGGGGTGAGTCCTCTATGTTTACCGCCGTTTATTTATGATGTATAAGCGTGTACAGTGTTGGTGTTGTGGCTTTGTTTGGTCGTGTGATGAATGGACGGGCATGTGGTTATTGATTGGCTGTCACCACCGACGGGGGTTTGCTCAGTCATTAGACTGGTGTTTGTAACGTACGGCAGAAGCCAGTGGACGTCATGAATACTTTATGGACTAAAGTGCACCCGCCATTGTCATGCTATGTACGTATGTACGTAGGGCCGGGAGATTATTGTATAGAAAGTTGTAGTAAGGTTGGCGACCACTCCCGTATAGTCCACGCCACGCCACCTGCCTTTCGTTTTGACATTTCCGGACAAAAACAATTCGGTTTGCCAAGTCTGTCTTGGTCAGCGCTAGCCTACTGCATCTTTGATCTTTTCGTATTCCGATGCCTTCCTTGTGACTTACGGGTGTTTGAAGAGAGGATACGGCTTTGTTTGTTTGTGTGTGTGTGTGTGTTGTTGTTGTTGTTTTTTCTTTTTTTTTTGGGGGGGGGGGGTGCTTTTTTTTTTTTTTCTTTTTTTTTTTTTTTTTTTTTTTTTTTGGGATTTTTTTTTTTTTTTTTTTTGTTTGCTTTTTTGTTTGTTTATTTTTTGGTTTTGTTTTTTGTTTTTTGGGGATGTTGTTTTTTGTTGTTGTTGTTTGTTTGTTTGTTTGTTTGTGGGGGAGGTGGGGTTAGAAAAATAGATAAATAAACCGGTCATGTCGGTACCTTAATGGCTTTGTCAAGCTCCAACGCTTCTCCTGCAGACGTGAGTAGCCACCCGAATCTTCATAAGTAAAGTCAAGGCAAGGATAATGTCGCCACTTGGGTATACATTATATTTGCTTTCCCTGTTAGTTCGGGTGTGTTGACATAGGATACGGTATTTTCTTATTATCCCTCCCATCCTTATCCCTCCCATCCCCATGACATGATGTTATCCTAGAGCCTAGTCGGACCGTCGCCGCACCAAGTCCGCGAAATCTCCCTTTTGGTGGTATCCATGTCCCTGTAAGTTGTCTTTGTTCCAAGTCGTTCTGTTAGTTCTGTTTTCCGGGTCCAATGATCCCTGTTGGTATTTTATGCGAACCGATATCATTGAAATCAATCGATGGAGAAAACTGTCATGGAAAATTACAGACAGAGCTGATCGGATGAGTCTGTAGACCAATCCTCGATACAGTGTTAATTGATGAAGACTTTAGAAGAAGTGAGTAGAAACGATTTCAGGGGATGGGCGCGTTTGGGGAAATTATACACACATTGTACACTTCAGATGCCGAGCATAAGGTACTCGTATATTTAAAGTAAAAAAAAGAAAGAAAAAAAAAATCCACTCATACTTGATTCATCCACGAACGAAATTAAATGTTGTCTTTTCGACCGAACATCAACCGTCAACCGCAGATCAGCGCCACAAACAGAGGCAGTTGGTGTAAATAAATAACCTTGCCCAAGGGTCGAATCACAGTGCTTCTGACTGGATTCGAACCACCAACCTTTCGGCTGTGATTTTGAGCCGAAAGCATTACCGCTGCGCCGCTGCGGCCACTGTATGATTGCTGTTCGCATTGCTGTTTTTAGTTTGTCTTCGACTTGTACGTTGCTGTAACGGAATCCGTGACCCGAGCCTACAGAGCAAGGGCCTGTCACGTGACCACGGTACCGATGGCCTACTTTAGGATCCGGCCGATGGTCCAATATCCGACTTGCACACAAGGCCAGACGAGTCCATCAAAACAAAGCGGCCACATGAAATATTGGCGTCGACAAAACCAAACAAAATGGAGGTCGTCAAGAGCGTCGTCAAAGAGCCTTGAACAAGATTCTCTTTGCTTTCAAAGACCTTGTCGAAATCCCCTCTATTTCTGAATCCCCCACCCCCCCCCACTCCACCCCTCTTCCCCCCCCTCCCCCCCCCTTCCTTCTGTCCTCAGGGTGACTTCTATCGAATTGTTTCTGTGTCATAATATTTTTCCTTTTGAGTAAACACACACTTCTTGTATTGTGTAATACCAGGCAAGGTGCCGCAATCGCTACTCTGCGACAACAGATTGGTTGGTACAAGGAGATGTTGTCGATACATGTATGTACATGTAATACAATTCCTCGGAGAAACTCTTTACTTTTGGATACCATGACTTCCCAATTGTTTGCAAGAATATTCGCCTGTATAAGTTTACTTACCCCCCCTCCTCCTCCTCCTCCTCCTCCTCCTCCTCCTCCTCCTCCTCCTCTTTCTTTCTTTCTTTCTTTCTTTCTTTTTTTCTTTTTCTTTTCTTTTCATTTTTCTTTTCTTTTTTTTTTTTTTGGTCTAAAGGTTGTACAATGTAAAAGTGCGGAGGGATATTTTCAATGTTTTCTTCCGAACGGTATATACAGTATATTGTGTTACTATTTTTTCTTGGAAATGTCTATTTTTTGACCCTAGTGTTAGGATTTTTCACCAGTTCAGGGTGGCAGGTCTGAGAACAAAACTTTTTCTGGGTTAGAGCATTTCAAATGACTTTTTGCATCCTTAATGCTCCACAATAAAACAACAGAAATTACCGGTACAATGAATGAAAAAGACTAAGCTAGAAAATACAATAAATAGAAATAAATATGATGGTCCATCTAGAGGTCAAATAAATTTTGTATTGAGCTCTCCACCGTGGCATTTTGTTATTATGTATATGCTAAGACAAAGGATGTTTATATCATGCATACTCACTGAACTAGTGTATGTATGCAGTTGCTACCATTTAAAGGTTGGTTTTCAGGTTTTTTTTCTTTTATGCCCCTTTGTTAATACTGTATGTATTGGTAAATGAAAACAGACCATATTTGGCTGAGTGGACGTTGTAATTGTCATTTGATCCGACTCCGATCGGATTTCAGGGGTGACAATTTTTTGAAACTCAGTTTCAGGGGTAGGAAAATTTTCCTGTGACATCCATGAGTGCAATCTAGAGTTACTCTTCCCAAGTTTGGATCTCTAGAAAATTAGAACTAAAACCACCTCATGTTGTTGTGATATTGTGCTTGCCACTTACGTGCTGCACAGACATGAACATTGTTTGAGTGCAATCCTCCATAAAGGTTCCTTCCCCTTTGAGGACGCAGAGGGCCAAATAGCAACTGTCAATACAAAGCAGCTGGTGGAGTTAGAAGTTTTTGTTGGCCCTTGGAAGAAAATGTCTATCATGACAAGATCAATGGTTTGTGCAGGATGACCCCAACCCTCGTTCTTTGGTCATTGGAATGGCTCACTGAACACTTACGAAATCATCTGATCAGCTGTGGAATAAGGCACGTTTGAGCCCCGCATTCCCCAAATTTGAATCCTTTCGTCTATTTTCTGTGAGGACATCTTGAAGACAGAGTATTTCGATACCAGTTTGATGACATTGAAGCTCTAAAACAAGAGAACGGAATTGGAGTGACAAACATTTCAACTGAGATTTGCTGAAAAGCTAGTCACCATTTCAAATGATTCCATAAATCTGAACTCAACATCAAAGGTGGACACAAACAGCATTAAAATTTGCTGTAGGCAATCCACACATTTTCTAGTCAATAAATGAAGGAAGCAATTCTATTTAGGTCTAAAAGTTCGAAATAGTGAACAATTCCAGGATCATGCTATCACAGTACTCTGATCATACTCAGCTATCTGAGTTTGTCAGCTATCATGAAGACTAAGACTAGACACAGCAAACTGTCTATATTGTGTTCATTGCAGTTTGGCGCATTTGGCATTTTCTTCATTTTGCAGTCATTGGTGTAGTATACTCGCTTTAAAATTGTTATTATTTTTGGACAACTTTTTTTTTTCAATTTTTCATCAAATTCCTTTTGAATGAATTTTATGTGTTCTAGATTTGAACGCTCTATGGTGTACTTAAATAAAGTTATTTGAAAAAAAAGTTGTAACATTTTTTGGAACACCCTGTACAAGAAGGAAGGTGCATTGCAATGTACAAGAAGGAGGAGGCATTGCGATGTAGACTGTAGAAGTAGAAGAAGGAAGAGACATTGCAGTCTACAAGAAAGATGAGACATTGCCTTTGATGTAGAAGGGGAAGACATTTTATAAGTATTGGAAGGAAGAAACATTACAATATAGAAGAAGGAAGAGGCATTACAATATAGAAGAAGGAAGAGACATTGCAATGTACAAGAAAAAAGAGTGCAATGTAGAAGGAAGAGGCATTGCTATGTACACTAAGGAAGAGGCATTACTATGTACAAGAAGGAAGAAGCTTACAATGTACAAGAAGGAAGAGGCTTACAATTTACAAGAAGGAAGAGGCTTTGCAATGTACAAGAAGGAAGAGGCTTACAATGTACAGGAAGGAAGAGGCTTACAATGTACAAGAAGGAAGAGGCTTACAATGTACAAGAAGGAAGAGGCATTGCTATGTACAAGAAGGAAGAGGCTTACAATGTACAAGAAGGAAGAGGCTTACAATGTACAAGAAGGAAGAGGCTTTGCAATGTACAAGTACAAGAAGGAAGAGGCATTGCTATGTACAAGAAGGAAGAGGCATTGCAATTTACAAGAAGGAAGAGGCTTTACAATGTACAAGAAGGAAGAGGCTTTCCAATGTACAAGAAGGAAGAGGCATTGCAATTGACAAGAAGGAAGAGGCTTTACAATGTACAAGAAGGAAGAGGCATTGCAATTTACAAGAAGGAAGAGGCATTGCAATGTACAAGAAGGAAGAGGCATTGCAATGTACAAGAAGGAAGAGGCATTGCAATTGACAAGAAGGAAGAGGCATTGCAATATACAAGAAGGAAAAGGCATTGCAATATACAAGAAGGAAGATGCTTTGCTATGTACAAGAAGGAAGAAGCTTTGCTATGTACAAGAAGGAAGAGGCTTTGCAATGTACAAGAAGCAAGAGGCATTGCAATTTACAGTAAGAAAGGAAATAGGATACTATTGCAACAAAGAGCATATATCAGGTGGCCCCCAAAAAGTCTCCAACTTTGAAACCTCATTTTATCATCGTCGCCTGGTAATTTGTAAAGAGTTTTGGTACACTATGAAATAAATCAATTTCCTGCAATATGTGAAAATATGAATCTGATTGATTCCATGATTCAAAAGTTAGTAAATACATGTATATAGTTGAGAGATGTCGAAGTGCATGATATCACAGAAGTATCTGGTAGGCCAAATAAATTTTAAGAAACAAAAACGTTGAACTTTGAAAACTCACAATATCATTGTCTCTGCTTAATTTTAAGGGGCTTTGAGACATCACAAAATAAATAAATTCCCTGCATTGAGTGAAAAATTTGAGCTTGATTAATTCAAGGGTTTTAGAGTTAGATATACAGTAGAGAGAAGTCGCATTGCACAAAATGGGAAACAAAGTGTTTTTATACACCCAAATGATGCATACACAGTTCGTTCTTTCTGCTGTTCACCACAACTGTATCAGCATACAAATATGACAAAGATCTGAAATCTAGATCTAGATTTACTTTGTCAGTGTTGACTTCACACTTCTTCAAGTATCTGAGTTTTAATTTAGACTTAGATTTAGATTTATCTTCTCATTTTTTAGACTTGATCTAGGTCTGCAAATAACAGTATTTGTAGATCTAGATCTAGATCTAGTCCTACTTTAGATCTATCAGTCTCTAGAACTAGACCCTCTTGCTTTGATTCTCAAGATTCTATTAAAAAAAACTGACACTTGGAGGGCTTACGAATTGTTAGGACCGTCGCATGCAGGCAAATGTTGTCTGATATTGTCTCAACAATGGTATGCTTGAATAAATCCCTTTTGTAGCCGTTCTGTCTTATCAATCTATATGAAATTTTGCTAGTTAGGATAAAACTGGTTGTTTTATAAGACTGCCTGTTTATAAGAGAGCCAGTTCCAAAATGGCAACATTATTATCTTTTTAATTTGGAGATGTTTTTGGGCCACCCTAATAAGTATATTTGATATAGCTGTATTCTTTAATGCAAGCAACAAAACGTAGTTTACTAGTTTGCCTATAACGGGTTGACGTTCATCCTTACTTCTAGTTATATTATATGTCGTAGTTTGACTTGATGCAAACTTTCATTTAATGCTTTTACTACACTTGTTTTTTTGTTTGGTAGGTGGTGGTGGAAGCCACAAGCCAACTCCATTTCAACGCAAGGTTTTTGTGTGGACTAAAGTCTATCCTACTGAGGCTGATGTGCCAAACAGAGTCACGTATGTATAGAATTGAAGAAATCTCTTCAACTGATGTCTAAAAAATATCTGATACATTATTTTTATAAAATAAAAGCAAAGGGCCTTGGCAAACACCTTCTTAACAATCCAAATCCAAGTAACGTAGATAATTTGCTGTATAAATTCGATCCAACTCACATATGACACAGAATTCAATTTCAAAGATGGCAATATTTTTATCTGTAGCCCTAAAAACAGCATTTTTCTTTTCTTTGATCCTTTACCCGTGAGCTCCATGGTAATGTACATTTGAGTTCTATGAAAATATATATTTGGAGATTAAAATCACTATGAGCAGGGGTGTGGATATATGTATGTGTGTGAAGATATGTGTGTGTTCTTTGATCTTTACGTTGCATTAATTAATGTTGTTATTGTATGAGTAAAAAAAAATGCCCTCTTTAAAAAAAAAAATGGTGAGGAAATTGAATATTTAGGCCTCTTTTTCCCCCCATCTCCCACAGGCGAAGCTCAATGAAGAATGCTATGGATAAGTTCCGGGTTCGTGTGTCCATTGGAATGGTTGCCATGACGTTCATCTTTGCAGCAATGATGGCTCTAGTAGGGAGAAAAGCCAGGCGGGATGGGCAGTCAATCACCAAGATAAGCCTTGCAAGACGCCAAGAGTAGGCTTCTGTCCTTATCAGATGCTTCTAATTCCCATTTCAAATGTCAGTGTAGATCGTAGTCAAAATGGTTGAGAGATGGAGATGTGAGCTTGTTCGATTTGAATCTTGAACACAGATTTAAAATTTTGTCAGCCCATTGAAAACCATTCATCATTCCTGCTTACTCTTGACTTTCTTACCACTACAATGCATTTAATTAATTTGATGATTTTTCTCCCCTGATTTTTTGTACTTGAATTCTAAAGCGTAGTGAAGCCCTCTTAAACTTAAACTTGACCTCTCCTATCTGTGTGATGGCATTTATTATCGTTTACACATCCATCTATTGCTGTAATTACCTTGCCAATAAACCTTACTTTGAACTTTGAGAGGAAGCTTTTTATCATCAACTGTCTTAAAATCTTACTTTTTCTCCACACTGATTTAAAAGATTCCCCCAAGTATATTGACATCCATAAGGAAGATGAGGACGAATTTCTTTCTGATTAATACATTGTAATTGTTAGTGTTTCCATTGTGTTATGACAATGTACAGTACTTGTCGGATTCCGGCACTTTATGTATTACCGCACTCTGCAGCCTGGTAACCAAATTTTTTTCTATTAAATAAGTGCCCGAAACTGCACAACAGGTACGCATTACTGCACCTTATTTCTTGTCTAATGTAAACAAAAATTATTTTCTTTTAAAAGCGACCAAAAAGTAAAATATTAAATTGTTGTTAAGATCTCAAACGCAAAGAACCCACCACACAAAAGACTAACGACATGCGGGGAAGGTTGTGTGTGTGTGTGTGTGTGTCACTGTGTGCATGGAGAAAGTGTAACTTGTAAATATACGCTGTAACATGCATCGTAACCTCAAGTGCACCATCAAATTCCATGTCCATTATGATGACAACAGCAGTGATGCGACAGGTCACTGCATTGAACTGGTGGCGGGGTGGACAGGGCATCGAGGTCAATGTCATGCCAAGTCTGCATGCTTACATTACACAAGGCCTACAGCCACTATCGCGCGTTTCGTTTGCATTGTGGGTTGGGGTTAGGGGTGATGTGTGTGATTTATGATTGGTTGTCAAACAACTAATGATGGAACCCAGTTAAAAGGTTAAAGGTTATGTAAGTGCCAGGTTGACTTTGTTTCACACCTCGACTGTATCAAATAATCTGGGTCTTTTTGTTTCATATTATCATTTCTATTGAATCTGTATTCGCCTTGAAGCAACTCATGATTAGGGTCATAATCCTTGGTGGGGTTGGATTGCTTTCCCGGAACACTGGATTCCTGCAACATCGCATTCCTGCACACTTTCTGGTTACTTCTGTGAGCGTGAAGGAATCTGGAGAGTACTGTATAAGAAACTGAAGTGCTGATGGCATTTATGCTGTGAAAGTTGAGATGCTTATGCAAAGCATATTATTGTTTCGTGTGATAAATATAAGGCTTAGACAAATGTGCTTGTAAGAAGTTTTTATATGTTATGGACATTTATATTTTCTTTAAAGAAATATCTGTTAATCCATTTGTGAAAAAATAACAACAACCCAAAACCCTCAAATCTATATATACATGTATTGATTTTGACTGGAATTATTTGTATAATTATAATATGTAATATTTTTACTTTGAGAAGTTAAAGTAGAAACATTATCTTTATAATTATATTAAACTTCCAATGTTTTTATCATGTTAATATATTCTTGTCAATGATTTTGTTTTGGTTAAAAAATAAATAAATTAAAATAAGTCCTATACAAGTGCTTTGATAGTGTATTCTTATACAAGGCGGACATGAAATAACAAATTTTTTTACTGAAATCACTTTTTATTGTTACCATTTTTTGTACATATGTTAAATTAAAACAATTAAATTAATTGAACGAAATGGATTTGGTATTTTCATGTGACTAAAGTGTGTAACAAGTTGATCGTGATACATTCATATTGAGTACTTGTATGGCCATGAATCGCTACTCTTGCTGGACCCCTTGATCATTTGATTTCTTGGATTGCTTCCCTTGGATCATCAATTCATGCTCTTCCTTGTTCTTATCTTTTTACATAGTCCTCTTCCCTCTCTCTTTCCTTCGTTCCATCCATCCACCTATTCATTCTTCCTTCCATCCATCCATCCTTCAACTCATCCTTTCTTCCCTACATCTATCCAGCCTCCCATCCATTTTTCCATCCATCCACCAATCCATCTATATCCATCCATTCACCCACACAACCATCCACCCACCCATCTATCTATCCATCCACCCATCCACAGATCCACCTACCTAGAGATCTACCCATCGACCCGTCCACCAACCAATCCATCACCCATCCACAATTCCATCCAATCATTCAACCACAGATCCATCCATCCATCTACCCATCCATCCACCCGTCCATCCACCCATCCATCCACCCGTCTATCCATCCATCCACCCATGTATCCACCCATCTTTCCATCCATCCACCCATCCATGCACCCATCAACCCACTCATCCATCCTTCCACCCATCTCCTCTTCCTCACCTCCTTTTTTCCACCCATGCCATCTTTCCCCCTCCTTTTCTTCTTTTTCATATTCTTCTTTTGTCTTTTGTTGTTGTTGTTGTTGTTGTTATTGGTCCAGCGACACTTGGGTATTAGCCCTTCGGTTCAAAGTCATGTAGATGTATTTGCAGGTCTGTCGTAGTTGGTGTGC
>JBCHJU010465738.1:0-12603 GCA_039654505.1 Plocamopherus imperialis
GGTCTCGTTTCATAGTGGCCAAAAGACGTGGTGGAGAATCTCTATGTTGAGTTTTCAACATGTAGGACTTGGGTGCTAGACACCACAGACAGGGATAGGTGCCTTGCGCCCCAGAGAGTCCATACATTTTTGTTAGAAATTCATAATCTCCAAATAAAAATAGAACTATTCTCTTTCCGTCCCATTCTAATTTTGAAAGTTCGTCTATCTGTGATTGTAGAAGGGTTACGCATTTTTTAAGATTTTCATAAGTATCTTTTATCCTTGCCATAGCAACAACAAATGTGTTGTGTTTTGAGTTTGGTTTGTCTGTGTTTGCAATTTGCATTGTAAATTTCAAGCTGTTCTTGCCATGGTCACCCCCAAACTTGAGCCAAATTTCATCCATTGGAATTGTTGCGTTGTGCCATGTAAGAGTTTTATGTTCTTTGTGTTTGTCAAGAAGTTTTGTAACAAATTGGGACAAGTTTGCAACCCGACCAAATGCTGCACGGTGTGTGTTCCCACTGGAATCAACAAAATCTTCCATCTGGGTGACAATGTTATCGGCGGACAGACCTTCCACGGATTTCCTTTGCTCATTTTCATTTGGCAAAGACAAGCCAGCCAGTTTTAGATATCGTCTTTGCTGACGTAACTGGCTCCATGTTAGATCTGTCGCTTCCTTCATGGCCACCACAGATTGGCTACTCATTTGAAGATTTGATTTGATCCCCGCCCTTTCACAAATGCTTTTCCTAGATGCTAGTCTGATTCTTTTTAACTCATGTGTTTGTTGAATGTGTGCACTTTCTTCTGATGTTCCTGCGATGTCATGTCTAATGGAAGTGATAACTGTGTGCGACCCCTTGCTGTTCTTTTCGCTGCCAGATTTGTTTCTTTTCTAGGCTTTGTCAGTTTTGCTAATACCAACGGCTGCCCCCCTGTTTTGCATGAAAATATGTTTGACGTGGAATTATTTAATTGTCTCCTAACAAAATGTGCTTGTAGCTTTTGTTCATCTACATTGAGGGGTCGGGTGGGTGAGACTTCCATGGATTTGGAAAATAGTTTGTTTTGTTTGAATGCAGGTGATGTGGTGCAATCCTTCATAATTTTGGTTGGTTTGGTTGGCGTTGATGAAGCAACGGGGGAGCTCATGCTGGGCAAAACTACCACGTTTATCTCGTTCAATGTGTCTTGCATTTCTATGCTGTCTGTCTGCATGTCTGAATCACTCACTGTGTCTTGCAGTGGACTGTATGCTAGATGTTGACTATAGTGGGTATCAGACATGGTCGATGGAGTGTTAAGTGAAGAAGCGACGGTCGCAGTTGTATATTGTGATTGTGTATGTGCTGCAATGATGTTTAACTCTTCTGTTGTTGTTGTTCTTGCTGTTGTTATGGTTGCTGCTGTTGTGGTGGTGGTCATTTGTAGTGGCGATGGTGGTGACATTGATGCTGGTGATGATTACGGCAATGCTTGTGGTGTATCTGTATCTCTTTTTGGTCTTTATTGCCTAGTGTTGTTTTGTGATAGTGAGCACAGGTGCGACAGGCTTCGACAGTCAGCTTTCCGTCAAATAATGTCCAAATGGGTCCACTTTCATCTGCTAGCTTCCTTGCGTTATAAATTGTTCCTTCAAACCCATGTTTCTTAGCATGTTTTAGTTTATTTACACACGGATAGCAGATGTGTTTCGAGTGTTGAAACACCGATCACTACCTATTGAAAGTCCGAAAACAAGGAGAATGTCACTGATGTAATCCGCACATCTATATTGTTTCCTTTTCTGCAGTTTTTGTTTCTTAGACAGTGATCTCGCGCCACATGTCCTGCACAGCTCATTGAGTTTTTGCAATGTGCTCAGCTTCCGTATGAATTTCCATGTTAGGCAGGGACAATTCAGTTTTGAAATAGAAATAACCTAAAATAGAGCAAGATACAATATGGTACTAAGACAACTATGTTTTAAGTATCAGAAGGATAAGTACTTAAACTCTTCTCAAGAAATATACATAAAATTGTCACATACCAAATTTTCACAGATGATAAATTATAGCTTTAAAAATTGAAATATATGATTTAAAAAAAATCCTAGGTGGACTTGGCCTAAATATTTAATCCGATTTAAAAGAAATGAATAAAAATTCAATTTCACGGAACAAAAATCACCCACTGAAACAAAGCACTATAGAAATAACACAATCGAAGATAGATGGAAAATAAATATATCGTCTTGTCGGCAAGAGAGCGATCTTTGAAATGGTACTTTGAAAGTGGGCACTAGTGTTGGTTTTGGAGATATTATGCCGTAAAAATTGTGAAATTCCCCCTTCAACGCGCTACAACGCCTCCCACCCGCTGGCTAGGGAGCGCCGCCTGTCAATACTGTCAAGCCAATTACCGGAGCGGGGCATGTGATTGATGACCGCAGCTGAGGGGCTTGGTAGTGCTTGGTACCTGTAGGTCGCCCTATGCGTGCGGCATACTGAATCGCCGGGTTGAGTGCAATTTTAGCAGCCGTGCCCCAGACGGTAGCAAACGTGCCACAAAGGACGTCACATCAGCCTGTTGTTAGTCGATTTGCAATTTTTGGGGACATACAATGCTACCATACTGACGGAGCAATTGGAATTGGAAGTAAAATTTTCTTGCTTAAGGAAAAAATACAAATGGTCTGAGGTGGGGATCGAACCCAGTACCTTTCAGTCCAGATTCCAACGCCTTAACCATTCAACCACTGCACCTCATAAAGGGGATGTTTGCAAAAGAATGGCTTACAAAAAAAATAATAATAATAAAAAGAAAAATAGCAAATTTTACATGTATTTAGCTACCTGCACCAATGTAAAATAAAAATGCATTTATACTCAGTGATTAAGATATGCCATTGATATGTTTGCAAACACAATAATAAATAATTTAAGAAAACAAAAACAAAACAATACAAATGCAACTACAGTGCAACACGCGTTCGTCGAACACACATTCTTCGAACTCATGAATTCCTCGAACAAATTGCAATGTCCCAAATATTTTCCTCTATTTTCTATACATTTTTTCACGCAACAGTCGAACTCGTTCACGGATCCCTCGAACTATTTGTCTGCTGCTAAAGCTGTACGAGAAATTTTCCCCATCTTACTGATTAGTTTGAAAAGCCGACTAGGCTTATCCGCTGACTAAAATAGCCCGAGCCATGTCGATATACCGTATACAACAGCATCAGTAGTCTGAAAAACCCATTAATGGTACTAATACTAGCCGGCGATAAACAATGGTCCTCATCGTGTTAATGCATCGGTTCCGTATACACCTGCATCAATCGTCTGGAAAGGCCATTGGTACTAGTCGGTGACTAATAACAGCCCATTCGATGCTGACGTTTGCATGTGATAGTGTATCCTGCCATCTCACTACTCCAAATAGAAAGCCCTGAGATCGTCCTCAATGGATGTACTGGACTATACCTCAAACAAACAAACAAACAAACAAAGAAACAAACATGCGATAGTGTAGGCTACATAACGCTACACGGCGTAAAACAGTAGGCCATGGCTAGCTGTAACCCATTTAAGTAGTGTGTTGCTCCCTGTCGCGATATTATACTCATCCAACCATATAAGAAGAAGAAAAAACATCAACAAACACAAAACAAACAAAACAAATCAAATAAAAGAGAACTCATGGCGGTTGAAACATCGGTAATAGGCCTTGCATGCATCGATTTAGCTCGAGTTCAGACAGCAATGGACATAACTACAATAGTATTACATCCTATAGGGCTCTTCCCGTGTCATATAGTGTTTCACGTATTGCTCGAATCACGGATTCCTCGAACTATTTCTGCTGTCCCACGAGTTCGACGAATGCGTGCTGCACTGTATATATATATATATTATTATATATATATGTATATTTATTTATTTATCATTTTTTTCAACTACTTCCAATGCCTGTTTTGTCATTTTTGTTCTGAGCAGATGTAAAAGATGCATCACCAAAGTTGAAGAGGAGAATGAAGACAAAGTGTGTGATCTTGTACAAGAATTAGATTCCTTGAACCAGTCATTTACTAGCAACCATAGTTCTGTCATTGGTAAGTTGATAGCCTTGATTTTTCTTTCCATTTTGTTTTTTACTTTTTATGTCTTTGGAAATGGGGGATTTTGAATATTGTAAGAGGGAAGCCTGATTTAGTTATTTTGATTATATATGTCTTGTTCCTTTACGACACATTCGCTCATTGTTGTTATCATTGAAATTTGTATTAAACTAACATCACAAAATCCCATCAGCTCTTTATATTTCACTCACATGTAAAATTGTTTGTATCTGAAAATGTAGCTGCTTCAATGATCAGGAATAAGGACTGAAAATAATAATATGCTTTTTTCTCACAGAGCTGGACCAGGAAAGTCCTTGGCGATCTTTGAAAGGAAAATTTATGAATGTAGGTCTCTTTGTTGTCCCTGGCCTTTGTGATATAGCCCCTCAAGGACTGAGTAAATACACACATATCAATGATGGAACTATAGATCTGGTCTTGATAAAGGAGGTGGAGAAAAAAGAATTTGTACGTCATCTTAAAAGGCATGGAAATGCGAAAGATCAGGTAATGGTTTTGAATCTTTCGTAAATGATGAGAATAATTCTTTATCAAATTTTTTTTTTTTTTTTTTAATATGAAAGCCCTTTATTCTTTCTTAAAGAAAAAAAATGTTACTGGTCTGCTGTGATGAAAGAGAGGGCAGTATAAAAAAACCTTTATGTTTTTGCAATCATCATTTAAAGCCATGGTCCTCTAATAAACAACAAATCTTTATTATCGCACCAATTCTTCTTATTTTTTGTCATTTGAGACCATTTTAAAGGTTTTGTCAGAAGCAAATTGCAAAAGAACATAAATTTGGGTGGCATTTTTGCCAATTTCTATGGTTTTTAATTCATAAATAATCAACATATCAATATTTTTGATAATGCTTCTGACAAAACTTGGGTCTTGGTTAGTTTTACATGCCTGGTAAATTTCTTGTTGATAGGTGGAGTCTTTATTGGACATGTTTTTTTTATATAATTGACTTGAGAAAACTGCATTTTTCTCTCACTGGCCCGATTTTTCTCCAAACTGAGGAAGACTTCAAGACTAGCATGGAAATTTCCATTAACAAAGGCCAAGGATGGATTCAAAGGACGGAACACATCCCAAACTTTGTACCCATGCCAATATTTGATATACATTCCAATCAGAAGTGGGGGAAAATTAGTCTTGATTTAGTGAAAATTACTTACATTTTCACACAAAAAATGACCTTCTAAGAGACAAAAATGATGAATTTTATGTCTTCAGAGGCCAATTTGAACTGTATGAGTATAATGAGTTTTACCTGTTTGGTAAATCTTTGAGGAACACTTATCTGCCAAAAATGGAAAATCAATAACTTGACCCAAGAATCAATGTTTATTAGAGGGCCATGGCCTTAAGGCATATTTGTTCCTTCCTTTTTGTGTTCGCGTTTAAAATGTTTCAAATGCTTTTTTTTTTTTGTGTTTGTTTTTAGCAATTCTGTGACTTAGTCAGTTAAGATAAGTATGCCAATGTCAAGGTCCAAAATATCCCAAAATATGAAAGGAGCATTCAAAAAATAATTGATGATACAATGTTTAATGTAGGGCAACACTATACATTGTAAAAGTTCACAATTCCAAATTAAGTTTTAAAATGAAAGTTAAAATATTCATACACTGAAATGCTGAGATATGCACATAAAATCTTCTTTGTAAAAGTATTAATGTCCCTTAATTTGGTACATATTTAAGATGAATTCTGATTGTCTCGAAAGACTGATTCTCAAATGTTCATTGGTAAATAGTTCTTAAATTTCATTTTAAAAGGGGATGTATATTGAATAATGAATTTCCATAAAATTCTTCGATCATTTTTGGAGCTACATCTGTACTGTATTTGTTTCATTTTGGGAATAAATGAATATTTTCCTCTTTCTGTCTCTCAGTTTGATTTTCCATTTGTGGATGTTCACAAAGCTAAAGAAATTAGACTAAGACCAAGATTTCCAATGAGCTGGAATTACAATGACCATGACTTCAGTGAAATCAAATATCAGGTAATGATGGTATTGTGAATACAATAAGCTTTATACATGTACTTATATATGGTAAATGTAAAGCAGTACCAAGATGACAGTTGCTGCTAAAGCAAGTAGAATATGATAATTTTTTTTATATTTTTTATATTTTTTTTTTTGTGGAAAGAATTTCTTTCTTTCTTTCTTTAGTTACCGTGCTTATGTATTCATTCATTCATCATCTATTCACCATGTAGATGGAAAAACAAGAATCAAAAATTTCAAACAACAAGTCAATGGAAGTTATTGCAGATCTTGCCTGTGATGATGAGATGAGAAATTCATATAGCATGCAAACTTTGGATCTCTCTGATGATGATGATGATCTTGATAGTGATGACAGTAAAGAAAATGCCGGGAAGGTGAGAAACATTTTTTTGCTACGTAGTAACACCAGAAAAATCCACTGTATCCTATTTTTATCTGTTGCTTTCAGATATTTATATTTACATTTACATCCTTACTTTAATCATAGAAGAAAACATCGATTTTTACTGTTTCTGCTGAAGACTGATGAATTATTGTATTCTTTTAAATACTGAAAAAAAGGAATGATTTTATGTCATTCTTTACGTTAAGTTCTTAATTTTTTACAGTCATGAGAATGGGCAAAAATGTGGATTTAATGTTTCTAATGAAAGAAAAAAAAAAAAGTAAAAATAAAAGATTTTGATGGTAGCAAGAGAACTTGCATTGAAGACCAACCAAAATTACTCATTTTTTCCATAAGCAAGAAAATTTAGCCTTGTTACTTCCCTCAACCAAAGTGAAAATGGGTACAGCTTTGGCTGGGAAAGTATTCCGTCAGTAATAGACTAACATCCTATTCAGAAAGTGATAGATCTAATCTGTCACTGTCTGCTTCATGCTATAGAAACCGGGTTAAGCTCTGGCCCAATTAGCAGAAAGGCTTGAAAGGACTACTTTACTATATCCTACCAACTCCAATCACACAAAAATGTAGGCAATCCCTCCTCATATTTAAATCTTATGTTTCTTAATAGGGAAGTAAACTACTCCCCAACTTGTACTGCCATTTGTCAGACCTTTTTCATGACTTTAAGTAGTCATAACGAAAACAGTGAAAAAATGAGAGAGGGGATCAACGATGAAAATTTCTAGTTTCATAAATAATAAAATGGTTTCCTTGTTGAATGTTGAGAGTTAAATGTCTTATTTGTTAATTTTTGTATCATTGTACAGTAACATACCTAGTTATCAAATGAAAGAAGGAATCTAAGAATGACATGCTGGTTGCATTAATCAGATATATATATATGTAATATGAAATTCATATATATGGCTATATAAATACTTCTTTTCATATCTTCAAACTTACAGCCTGTTGAAGAACAGCCAAGGCTTGTTGGTCCTCAATACAGAAAAACATTTACTGAGATAGAGATAGCCAAAAGGAGGAAAATAGCAAGGAAAAAGGAAGAGAAGCAAAAGGCTCGAGAGGAATCAAAAATGATGTCTGTTTGGAACATTGACAATCAAATTGAAACAACTAGGTGGCTTGACTTCAAGTAAGGACACTTCTCTTTGCTTCTTTTCATAACTTTGTCCTTGTAAAGTATTATATTTTTAGATTGATGTCTTTCCAAGTACAGTAGTTACTGCCTAATTGGACTCTGGCTAGATTGACCTTTTGCCTTTGTTCACTTTAGCTAACTGGATGTTTTTGCTGCTTCTGTACTGTATTTTCCAAAATATAATATAATGTATGAAATTAATAATGTATGATAATATACAGTGGATTCCCCTGAAGATAAACACCGCTTAAGATAAATTCTCGGTTGAAATAAACTTTTGGATCGGACCCATTTTTTTTCTCTCTTTACCATTACTAACGAAAGTCCGGTTAATGTAAACGCCCCTGACAATATTGACATGCTACCCTCTTAAGATAAACTATGGTGGGGTTCTGTGGGGTGGGGGGGGGGGTGGGGACAGTGAATCTTGACTCCACCTCCAGGGAATCTCACATTCTCTGTGCATACTGGACTCATTCACACCCTAGCCGACATGTCAAGAGAGTGAGAGAGGGGATGCACAGTGTTGGTGTTTGAGCAGTTAGTGAGCATGTCAGAAGGAAGTTGTTAAAAATGAAACAAGACAAAATGAATAGATCTAAAGAAAAACCAAAACAAAACAGAAAAAAGAAACAAAACAAAACACAAAAAACACACCCTAATAAAGTATATAGTAGCATACCCCAATGACAGTTGGCGGTAAGGAAGGGAGTCTACTGTGTATTATTTAATCATTTCCCTTCACGTTAAGCTTTAATTTTTCTTGAAACAGTTAAGATAAATCTCGCTTATGATAAACTCCTGGATCAGTCCTGAAGCAGTTTATCTTAAGCAAACTCCACTGCACTACATAAAATCAAGTTAAGGACCATTTTTTTATGAAACACGATTTCCAAAGTAAAATTATTGAACTTAAAGGCAAATGATTGTTATTTTTGCAGTTTTTGATTAAATTAAATTCGACATATTTTATGGCTTAAGACTCAACTTACTTTCGGGACCTCACAGACTGTTGTTTGAAACGTATTTTAAGTTTAATGAGGTTTTTGGCTTCTTTATTTGAGAACTTTTTTTTCTGTTTTTTTTTCAGAGGCTTTCCACTATTTCTAACACAGTAAAAGAAAAAAAAAGAAAAAGAAATCTGTGTCATCTTGACTTTTTATTATTATTTTCTTGATTTAACTGATTTTATTCATTTTTCAGAGTACATCATGGTTTACTCCAGATAAATGGCCGAGGCGTCTCTCCCCACACAGAATATCATGATGTCAAGCTTACTTGTCTGCCATAGTGTCCACCTGATATTTTCAGATTCTATTCAAAAAGTAAATCCGCCCTATATTTTTATATATATTTTCCATATAAATCCGTCCGCACATTTGTTTATGTGTTATTTATTTTGAAATGTTAAGGTATATTGGATAAGCATAAAATTTCAAACTACTCATCGCTGGTTTTGACAAATGTTAAGCCTAAAATTTACTGCTTGATGACATAGCGAAGTGAGCATATTTGATGAAAAGGATCAATGGTTTTATGAAAAGGACATGGTTTGCCCTTTATGTCATTGACGGATGATGATGTATCTGTAAGATTTGATGGATCCCTATTGCTTTAAGTATACGCACTTTTTTGTGGCTATAAATATAATTTTTATATTCCAACTTGACCCACCTCAGCATCCACCTGTCCACCGAAAAAACGCCCAACCCCAACTAAACAACAAAAATAAACAAAAATGACCATCCCAAAGAATATAGAACAAAATAACAAATCATCCAAAGACAAAAGTTATAAAAAATAATCAATTCATTTGTATACATTTTCCATTTGTGTACTCATTCCCACCTGTGTTTTATTTCCCTTTGAAAGGTTCTATATAAAAAATCATTATGTTATCTTGAAGGCCTATGTTTTCTTACAGCATTTAATTTGTTTTCAGCCATAATGATGTACATTTTCTCATGTTTTTTTTAGACAAATTTCCCATACAAAACAAATGAGCACTCTACTTTATCTGTAGAATTTTATAATGAATGGATTCGTCAATCTTTAATTATTTCTTTTAGAAGGAAACTACTGTACTACAAGTGCTTTTTAGAGGTTTCCTTTGTTTCTTTGCGATTGGTTTTCTTGTGGAGCTTATGTGAGCATTTTAGAAGTTTGTAGTTTTATACATAAACATATATATTTTTTTACCGTATAAAATTTTTGTTTGCCGCACTTTTAGTAACAGGAACAATGTCAAGATTAATACTATCCTTGATTATGCCTTTTACTTAAGTATACTTCATTTTACTTTTATCAAATAGAAATGCAATGTGATAAAAGATAATAATGATGAAATTCATTTATATAGCACCCATTCCATAGAATGTGGCTCAAGGTGTTTACATTCATTCCTAAATATGTGAGGAGACAAACCTGACGGGCAAAACTCTTGAATGGGAAATCATGTTCCTAGGGCACCATATATAGCCATAGAACAATCTCATTCCAACTTCCACATTTCATTTTGAAGTATGCATTTTTTTTCTTCAAATCTTTATTATGTTCATTAATCTGTCTTTCAATTTAATGTGTACAAATTATGTATTAACTTTCTAGATATGTTAAGAAAAAAGACTCAGGCATATTATCCCAAATTGTTCATATAAATGTTACTTCTTTATATATTGTATGCATGGAAGTCCAGGAAGTTGATCTGATATTTCCTCTAAAAAATTTTCATGGAGAATAACATACAGTAGACGGAAGCTAAGTGCATGGTGTTTGGGAGCAGGCTTGAGTGTGCACATGTCCGGAGTTATTGGAGTAACGTCCCCTTGATTTTTACAAATGAACGCTTTGACACCGTGCTATACTGTGCTGGCCCTGCCCAGTCTCTCATGCCATGCTTGAAGTCAATCAAAAAAATCTGACCAACAAATTAAAGACAGGGAGAGACAGGAAGGGAGGGGGGTGGGGGGGGAAGGGGTTACATTCTGTCTTCACTTTCACTTTATGGCAGCATCAAACTGAAATGATTACAGTAGAACCTAGATATCTTGAGGTTTGTTAAGTCGACTTTTGGCTTGAGTCGACTTGATTTGAAATTCCCATTTTCTCTATACAGTGTTACTACATTGACATCCGGTACGTTGACATTTTCCCCCCCTCTTGTCTCCCCCGAACTGATAGGCTCATCAGGAACTCCAGGACCAAGCCATGTGCATGTGGGGAAAAAAAAAAAGGATGGGCCCGGAGACGAATCCTCCTAGATCTACAGTTGACTCCACAATTGATTTAGTGTTTATGTAGAAAAAGTGTGCGGCCTAGCAAGAGCATGGGGTGGGTAGGGATGGCGAGGCAAGTGAGTGGATAGGGATGAAAGGGAAGAAGGGGGATGGGTGAGGTGGCGTGCGGGGGAAATGGTGAGGCAAACAGGTGGTTGGGAAAATAAGGGGATGGTTGGGATTATTTACTATCATTACCCTTTCCATGGAGAAATGTGAGCGTGCACTTAGCCGATGTGAGGCTTCGCAATCGTGCACCTAATGATAGATTTTATATAGCGGGAAAATTCTGTCAGAGGGGGAAAGCGTGCACTCGGCTGAAGCGTGCACTTAGCCAGCATCTGTTGTAATTGAATTGTTCTAAAATGCTCTTTAAACATTGCCACTGAAGTAATTCTCACAATTAAGACATCAACATATTATTTCAGTTAGTTTTCTTTGACTGAGAAAGGAATATTATGATGTGTCATACCAATACCACAGCACTGTGCAATATCTCTTCTATTTCCTGTGGTGGAGAAAGTATATAATCAATTAGAGAGAAGTAGATATTATATAAAGTGGTAGTAAGATGAGAATGAGAAAGAATGATTCAAAATGTAGCCATGAATGTTATAAATGTTTATACAGATTTTAAGTGTTGAAATAACATAACTCTACTGGTCCCTAGTTATTTTGACAGCCTTTTCACAACTTTTTAATAGTATACTTTAGTTTGTATGTGATATGTTTGGGTTTGTATGTGTTTGAATGGCAATTTAACTTGTAGTGGTCATCGGTCTATCACGATGTCAAATTCTAAAAATGGCGAGCGTCCGATAAGGCCTAGCCTAGTCCAGGACTTAGGCCGGCGACCTGGGTCTGAATAGACTGGATTATATTCGGACCCGAGCATGAATAGACATTTCGGCATGTAAAGCTAAGCAAGACCCAACTTTTGTCAGAAGCATTATCAAAAATATTGATCTGTTAATTTTTTATGAATCAAAAACTGCAGAAATCGGCAAAAATGAAACAAAATTTTACATGCATCAGTAAAAAATTCAGTGTTCAAAAAGCTCATGTCCTTTCGCAATTTCTGAAACCTTCAAAGTGGACAACAAAAGGCAAAAGTATAAAATAGCATTACGATCCCATCCCTAGTTAATGAGATTTGTCTTTTAAAAAATTGCCATAAAAATCCAAGATGGCGGCTGTTTGGTTGGTTACCATGGTAACCGTAGTCATTTGGTAAAAAGACTCAAATTTTTCTTTGGGGACCTGATATGGTGTCACGTGACAAAAATAAGTAAAATTGCTACAACAATAAAGATTTTTCGCTCATTAGAGGACTGTGGCCTTATCACTTAAATGATAAGAATTATTTAGAATGCGGTCATGAATACTGTGAGCACTTATTGTAAGGATTACAAGTGTTGTTATAACTCTAATGGTCCTTTTAACACTTAGATGAAGATATAAATCTTGGTGGTAATGTGGTGAGTTTGGAAGTACTCAGATAAGACTTGAAAGTCAAAGAGCGCACACTGAAACTTAATGAACGTAGTTTCTGGCAAAGACTTCACAATTTGTTGTTCCTGTATTAATATTAACATGTTTGACATCTCTTTCTTATATGCACTTAATTTGAAAATCATATTGATTGTGGAGTATTTATATATA
>JBCHJU010465849.1:0-12599 GCA_039654505.1 Plocamopherus imperialis
AAAATAATTTCCCCTTCGTACATTGATGTACATTTTTAGTATGTTAAACATGATGATTTGTTCTATCAACTGCACTTAATTTTGTTTCTTTTGCAATTTTTTCCTTTCTTCATTGACTTTTTTCGTACACTGACCGGACTATTGGTTTCGACGCCAAACCCTCCTTCTTCGATCGAAAAAAAAAATGTCTTTGAATGAATGCCTGTGTGGTGCGGTCCGATATAGGGACCTCTTTATTTGAGACTTAACAAGTATGTCTTAAGTTGAGGCGTTTTAGGTCCCTTTATAGTGCAGAGTACCCCATACAATTGATTAGTGTGTTTTCGATTTCTAGGGTGTATCAGTGTATCGGTATTTCGGTCATTACACTGAGCTTTATCTCCAAACACACAAGCTATTGCTGCACTTGTTGAGAAATTGCCTTCCTTTTGACATCAAATTATCCTTGATATGTATTTTTTTTCAAAATTTATAGTTTTTTTTCAAAAAGCAGCCAGGTATTTTTAAAGCTAAGTATAATATACTACCGTACTGAAAACAATTTAAAGGCCACCCATATTTTAATTGGATAATTTTAAATATGTACTGTTTTTAAACAGCTTTCTCTAGAGTGCCGAGTGCAAATGGACTCTTGAGTCCTAAATTTGACTCAACTACCCCCAACAAACCCCCAACAAACTAACAAAAAACAAAACAAAAAACAACAAAAAAACACCACACAAAAGCAACCCAAACCACCCAACAACAATAAATAAACAAACAAAAAACACCCCCTCCCAAATAAAACACAAAAGCAAAAAAACAACAAAAAACAAAAAAAAACAACAAACAAACAAAACAACAAAACAACAACAACAAATAAAACAACAACTAAAACAACCCCAAACAATCAAAAACAAAAACAAAACAAAACAAAAATTAAATCAACAACAAAAATCCCTTTAACTTAAATTCGCGCTAATGACATGGTCTATAATTTGTGCTTCATCAAAATGGCCCTTTACTTGTCGGAGCGTTATTATAGACCCGATTGGCACATGCGCAGCTGTTCTTTTCGCTTCTCGGAGTTTCTCTCTCTCTCGTTGAATTTGAGTCTAGATCTAATACATGTAGATCTTTCTAAGACCTAGCTTTTAGCTTCATCCTGTTGTCTCATTTTGTTTCATGGTAAAGAGCTCATCTATATCTAGATCTAAGATCTATTATATCGGGTTTGTTGATATAGCTGCAGTGAACAGAAAAAAGAACGAACTGCGCATGCGTCTTTCGGGTGTATAATAACACTTCGTTACTTGTTTTGAGTAGCATCACTCACTCACTGAACTCTAACTGCGGACGTCGTCGGGTGTGTGGGTGCTGGGGAAAGGTGGGAGGGGTGGGGGCTGAGGACTGAGAAGTTGGCAAACTCCTGCTTGCTTTACTGTACTGTTGTTGAATGTCGTCAGAAGGTCTGGGAAGTTCATAAATAAATAAATAAATAAAGAAATAAATGCAATTCCACCAATTTATCTCCGAATGGAAATTTGTCTTTTGGTTTTTGATCGAAACCCGATCGTCAGCCGCAGAGCAGCGCCGCAAGCTTAGACTATTAGCGTAAACAACCTTGCCCAAGGGTTAAATCACAGCGTCCATGCCCGATCAAACCACCAACCTTACGGTTGTGAGTCCAAAGGACAATTGCCGTGCTAATGTAACCATCGTCTTCATCATATTTATATTCATATCTGTCCATCCCTTGGTGTTAACAGACCAGTTCCTTGGATGTTTTCATTGTCCATGTCTCACATCCATGAAGAAGGATGGAGACCACTTAGACTAGTGATCTAACGTGTCTGGACTTTGTTCGGAAAGTGACGTTGCTCTTCCATATGAGGATGAGCTTGCTAATAATTCAAATTCGAATTTGAATTTGAATTATCATGAGCCTGGTCATTGCTGATGCGACTGAGGCGATAGTGTGGCTCCGAGATATATGAAGCTGAAGCTAGCCACTTCCATGGTTTCGCCATTCTCGTACTTTGGTAAGTCATGCTGTCCACCATGAATACATTATGTACATGCAGTTGTAATTTGCGTAAGTAGGGCCCATAGATTGCTTGGAATTACATAAAGAGCTTTCACTTACATGAATACAAATACAGTGGAACCCCTGCCTAACGACACCTCCGAATAACGATAAACTCCGGATAGCGACATTGATCTCTGGTCCACATTTTTTTGCTATCTATTACTAGTAATAAAAACATCAAAAGAACGACATAAATGTCAAAGAAACCTCTGGTTACCGACATCGATCTAGCGATAATCAGGAGTTAAGAGCAATGCTTGATACCCAAAAAAATTAGCGACATCTCCGACCAGTGGTATCTCATACTGTAAGCCAGTGAAAACGCTAATTTCCTGAACAATAAGATGTTCTACCGTATGGCGAATCCCCCCTCCCTCAAACGGCCCTTATTAGGGCCACCACACTATCACAATTGGCGTTTGCGATGCCAGCTTTGCCTCCCCCATCGCTCCATTCTGGAGTTGTTTTTTTTTTAAAGACCGTAAGTACACATTTTGGTGAAAATGAGTTTGTAGCACCACTATATAGTTTGAATCAAGGCGCATCGACTGCTCTGGGCCTTGCTTCTCTATCTTCATAAATAAAGCGGTAAATGCGAAAACAAAAAACCCTAAGTCCAATCAACTAGAAGTATGTTGTGAACGTTTTTTTCGCTCTCCTGTAAAATTTGGTTTGGTGTACTTACGCTACGGTCTTAAAAAAAATCTCCAGCATTGTAGTATTAAATGCCATTTAGCACGACTGAACTGATGCCGGTCCCCACCCATAATGCTAATACCGGTTTTAAAAGTAATAATATAATATTAATAGTAATACAATACAAAAAGTGGGGATCGGGCATTGTTTATTGTCGTTCAAAGATGGTTGGGACAGAGGGAAAATGGTCTTCGATCACTATTTATTATTAAAACACTGTTTATTATTATTATAATTCATATAATCAAAACTATGACACATTCTAACGTGGTTAGGACCTGTCTTATCATACTGAATCACAGGCACAGGTCTGTGCATCGCATTGTTATTTTCCCCGAAGACTCGTTTTAACCTATGACCGCACCCCTTTTCCGCCATCTTGAAAACCTCGGAATAGCCACACCTCCGAAAACGGCGTAAATCTTCGGTCCCGAGCGACGTCGTCATCCAGACGTTCTACTGTACATTCATTGCCCTATGAATCTCTAATACGAGTAAGATCAACATTTGAATATGCAAATTATATAAGTTTGGGTCCTGTTTTCAAACCCCCGTTATTATCGGAAATGTCCAGAGACGCGCCGCGAGAATGTTACCATGTTTTAGATTATTTTTCTTGTAAGGATAGGTTAAATATATTTATCTTGCCTCTGTAAAGTATAGAAGAATTAGAGAAGATGTCATAAAGCTATGTAAAATTGTACACAATATTGACGATCTACTTGCCAATAAGTTTTTCAATGTTCTCACAATACTTATACTAGAGGTGGGAAGTTCAAAATTTACATCAACCGTTTTAACACCAATGTCAGAAAACATTACTTCATATTAAGAATCGTGCATCTATGGAAAGGGTTAACATTTGATAGGAAACATTCAAAGAATTATATTAAAAAATTCTAATAAGAGAGAGAGAGAGAGCTGTGTGCTATGAATTCTCTATACGATTGATTGTATAATGTTTTAATTGATTGATTTATGATATTTTCTATGCAGTAACTTTCACTTTCACACAATGACATATCATCACATATACTGATCGCCGTTAATTACTAGCCAAACTTTAATCAGCTGTAACTCGAAAGGTATCAAAAACTGCAATTCGTGTTAGCAGCCAAAGTAAAGGTACTTTAATCTTGAATTCATGAAAATCAACAAAATAGGTCTAAATGTCATTTATAATGTGAAATTGCTCAAAACAAAGACCCATCGAAAATTTGGTTTTGTAAAATCCCCCATCAACACATCAAAGTCAATAACTTTGAACCCCCCCTCCCCCCCCCCCCCACACACACACCAAAAACAATAAAGTTAAAAGACTTAAACTTAAATCCTGAAAGGACACTCGAAAATCTTATGATACACATACAATACGAAGTATTGTAACGTTACATTAATAAATTATTTGCCGTATAACATCCGGCCAACGGCTTTGTAGTCCTGGCTTTAGTGCAAATAGGTTCTGGCACTGGAAATGATCCCCAAGTCTGCGAGTTGATAGCAAGTGTGGCCCGCTTCAGCCTGGCGGCACGCCTTGACTCCAGGTCTTATTGATCTAGTCAGTCTTGAGATCGTTTCTTGTGGAATTGTCTGATGTTCTTCAATCATAGTTGCCTGCAGCTGGTTGACATTCCTGACATCCTCTTGCTGTCGAGAGTTGTCCTGTTGGAAATAATGCTTGGACGGAACGGTATGTTGTCTCAGTACATTGTCCACAGTGGCTCAATGGATAGAGGATTTGGCTTGAGACCAAGGGGTCCTGGGTTCCATTCCTGCCAGCGACCATTGTAATTTTTCCTTAAACAAGAAAATTTACTCCAATTGCTTCACCCTACCCAGGTTTCAAATGGATACATCTCAATAGTCTGGTACTGGTGCGCCAAATGGGCTGCCCATTACTGTATGCTCCCTGGGGGGGGGGGGCATGCCTTCTGGTGCAATAAATGTATTGTAAAGCGCTTTGAGGCTTTGAGCGAAAAGCGCCATATAAATGCAATATTTCTTTCTTTATTTTATTTTAAACGCAACCCGTTGCACCTCCATGAATGATGACGTGTGGTGATACGTGTTGATTCCGGCCCAGACCATCATACCACCACAGCCGAAACGATCAGTCTCCATGACACAAATATCTCCAAACCGTTCACTGTCAAAACGCGAAAGTCTTATGCGACCACCACGCTAAGAGACTGTTAAATATTCCCATCCATGTTTTATTACTTATTGAAATTTATCAGCTGTTTAGTTGGCTCTTACATTTGGTGAACACGGAGGAGCTAGACTGAAATTATATTATCATTGTCCTCTTGGAAGTATCTTGTCGGCTCCAAAAAGCCCCCCGACCCCCCCCCCCTCAACCCCGAAAAAAAGAAAAAAAAAGAAAAAGAAAAAACAAACGCAACAAAATCAAACACAAAACAAACAAGAAACAGGTAAACAACAAAACAAAAAAACAACAAAGCAAAACAAAACAAACCAACAAAAAATAAACCAACAAACAAACAACAACAAAAAGAAAAAAAAAAGAAAAAAGACGAAAATAAAACCAAAAACCAATAACTAAACAATTTTTTTTAAAATTCCACTTTGTTCATCCCCGAAGGACAATTTTTCTTTCTAGCTATAGTGGCAGAAGAGCACCGCAAACGCAGTCCGTGTGTGTAAATAAATACACTAAATTTGTTCAAGGGATAAATCACAATGTCCCTGCCGAGACTCGATGCAACAAGCTTTCGGCTGCGAATCCAAAGTAGAAACGCTGTGACACTGTCACGGTGACTACAAGAATCCCCACAAGATTCAGACTTTAAATCAAGCCTGCACACCTGGGGATCGAACCCCTGACCTTTGACTTGGTGGACTAGCGCCCTATACACTGAGCTATCCGCGGGTCCACAAATCACAAAACGTTTCTGGCCGGCGATGCACACTTCGTGACTTCGTTCTTGTGGGACGGTCTGTATACACTCCCTTAAATCTAACACGTCTGCAGCCATACACTGGTAAAGACTGACACTGACAGGTAGATCCTAATTTAATTCCCGACGTATGCCTCATATATTATCAAGGGAGATATGCGAATACAATATTGCGTTGAATTAAGGGTTAATTTAACATACACGTGATGACAACACCAATTTCAACTTACTCAGATACATATGTGACCTGAAAAGTAAAGCACAAAAATATATATTTTATTAGCAAATACTCCGTCTTAAGTGGAGGAACAGGGGCTGATATATTAAACCCGAAATTGGAAGCAAGATTTGCACCTATGCAATTACAGAAGATTTTGAAGACAAATTATAACGTTTCATTGAATGAAGACAAAGATCAGAATGTCCGATTCCAATAAGGATAATAATAATGATAATAATAATAATAATAATAATAATAATAATAATAATAATAATAATAATAATAATAATAATAATAATAATAATAGCAGTAATTTTATAGCACCAGAATTCATTGAAGTGTCCACTGGTACTTTGCAATATCCAACTATGAAGGGAGCAAAGATTCAGGCATGTATTGAATGAAAATAATGGTAACCAAAAAGTTATATAAATACCTAACTGAAATATTGGACAAACAGTTCAGTTTCCAGACAGACAAGAATAAACAAGGGGAAAAAAAATAATAATAAATTGACCAAACCTTGTAAATATTGGCTTCATCTGACAGGAAGTGACTAAAAGGTATGAGATGAACTGCCCACTGCAAGGTGACAAAGCATTCCTTCAACCATTGCTCACTGCTTTCTACGTCAAGGCCCTGGGTACATGAGAAATTTAAACCAAATCATTCCTAATGTATCATTTTTACCTCCTCTTCTGGGGGAAAGCCCCGTCTCAAATTCTTAAACGTTAGAGGAAATCCCGTGAGTTGGTTTTTTTTTTTTACTAGTGAACACAAGCAATGTGAACAAAAGCATATACACTGACCGGTAAAAGAAACGCAACATGGTTCGTCTATGTCTACAATACCTGTCGTTTAACATTATATTTAGATCAAAATCAAATTTAAGTGGATTAACTGTTTTCATTCCTAAACTGTAATGACACACACGATTGTTTCATACTTGAGTTAATGTGAACAAAAGGAGCATAAAATTACATTTCCGTTGATGCATGATTTAACATTTCTTGGTCTTGTTATAAAACAAAACTGGACATTGACTTTGGCATGTTGCTTTTCTTTTGCTGATCAGTATGTATATTTAAATACCAACAATAGCACTGGATTATGATTATTACTCTATTCTAAACTTTCTTCTCCAACTTTAAATTTATACATAGATTAAAACCAACTACACTGAAGACAATTCATAAAAATTTATACATAGATTTAAACCAACTACACTGAAGACAGTTCATAATATATTAAATAGATTTTGAGGATCCCAAAAAGGATTTTTCGGGTTATTATAGAGAAGTCTCAGTCTTAGCCTTCAGAGCAACTAACAAACTCATCAACACACCTAATGGTGCATCAATGACAAAATCAATTAACAATCCACTTTCTTCTACAATGAAAATAAGAAACAAATTTAAATCTAAAACTATTATTTTTTTGTTATTATAAGAACAACATTATCAAATAAAGATGGCAATTTATAAAAAGTCTGTCTTATAATAGAAACTCATTTAACTAGTAAATTCTCTTTTTAATTAAAGATTAATGACGTCAACGTAACCATTTCAATTCAGCTATCACATCATAGACTCACCAGGTTTAAAAACTTCTCCCTTGATCTTAAGGAAAGGGAGAGTTTATCTCGAGCATGAAGAAGCCAAATAAGAGAGCAAAGGTCACGAAAATTTGATTGTACTGCTTGAACTGAAGGATCATCGCTGGAATCTGGAAATTCTGATTCTGTTTCTAGGTACTGATACAAAACATCTGGCAAGTCAAGACAGCATGGCTCTGTCGTTGCCTGGAATTTAGAGTACACGACAACTTTCAAAATATTTCGACCATGATATAAGCAAATTTTACTCTTTGGTTTTATATTACAAGGAACATACAAAAGCAAAACAAAACAAATAGAAAAAAGCCTTAAAAAACAAAAGCAAAATGTAAGACTGCACTCATTTACATTCGGATCAATAAATATTTAAATATAATAAGAAAGTTTTAGATAAAATGCATAAGATTAACACACTCAAAAAACATTTTCAATATTTTGTTTAATAAAAAAAAAATTAATCAAGCTGGATTATTTGAATTTGTTTATCTTAAATCATTGATGTAAAACATCATAAGCATGTACAGCAAGCTACTTTAAAATCCTCCAAAAAACGACAAATTACACTACTAAAAACGGCAATAAAAGCTAAGACTGCCAGATATCTCACCTTAAATTGGGTTGCCTTTCTTTGAACTTCATTTAGAGCCTGGACATACCAGGTGGCAGCCGGAATAGAAAGGTTTGTGGCGTTTACGACACAAAGGGCCACCTGAATAATGGATGAAGCCCTCTGTCTTAGTTTGACTTCTTCAGCAGCCTCCAAGGAATGACGCACCTAAAGAATGAATAAAGAATAAAACAAAATACTCTCTTATTCACTAAATTTCTAGAAGTGTTGTTTTGCCACAATAAATCTCTCTCTTTGTTTTGTGAAGAACTTCCACCTGACATAGGGTTATCATAGGATGCAATGCTTTCTGTAAAAGTCCGGGCTAATGAGATTTGGGTGCAATGTCCCGGTCTGGGTAAAATGGCATGGTATCTTCTATTTCATTCTCATCCTGCTCTGGTATAAAATGACTACTGGATTACAAGCAGTGAGCATTTCAGCAGGAGTTGAAAGGCATGTTGTGTAAAATTTATCTTTCACATCATACTCTACAAGTATAATATGTGTTTTACATATTTTACACTAATATCAAAATACTAGAATAATAAAGCACTTTAGGCACATTGACAAGAATACTCAGCTATCTCAGTTTGTCAGCTATTATAAAGACAAAAGACTGAAGAAGGTCAGTGCCAAAGTAAAATACATGTATATGTAAATAAAAAAACAACAAGGAATGACCACACTTTATGACAAAAAAAAAAAGCAAAGGGTCATAATCGAGCAAAACGAGCAGACAAACCTGGTCGGTGTGTTGTGGTTGTGGCAGGTAAAGGGGAGGAGCAGGAAGGTAGAAATCTTTGGTAACCAAGGGAGAAAGCTGCTTGACAACGGTTTGAAGCTTGTGAACTAAAGACTCCAGCAACCATGATCCGACTTCCACGAAACCCATAACACCAGCCAAGGATATTTCTTGAAGCATTTTGGTCAAATGTGTTAGGTCAGAGCTGCTTTCTGTTAATTCTAAATCTGATTTTTTAAAAACCAAACACAAACAAAAAGTAGGAATGAATCAGACAAGGTTTTAAGTGTGCATATGATGTATGAGAGTAGAATTTTTTGCAAATAAAACTCTAGGTCTATTCAACAAATGTATTAAATAAAATGTGTGTAGAATTGAAGTATGGGTACAAAGTCATAAAAGGAAACTTGCGATTTACATCCTCCTGAAATATTTAATAACACAATTTGACAAAAATTTTAGTACTTTTTTTAAGAAAAGCACCTATCTTACCTCACCTATCCTTCAACCCCATCCTAAGCCTATGCCAACAATCATCAGGAACACTGACGAATGGAACCATAGATGAAACCAACAGGGACGCAACCAATGGTAATAACAAGAAAAATAAGTAACAAGTATGTGTAATAAGGCACACAGGTATATGGTAGACAATGATTGTCTTTCTTAAATCTACGACAAAACACAGCCAATATCAACTACAAACACAGACTACACAAGATGAGCTGAAGATGGATCAGATTGGAGATGAATGGTCGGCAACGAGACGAACAAGACATGCCACTGATGATGATGAATATAGCACAGTGAGCTGGAATTAACTTATGGCAAAAACTTGAGATAATTGTCATTAACATCCTGCATGGTAAGTTGAATAAATTTGGCAAGATTGTTGTAGTTCAAGATATTATTTTCCCTTACCGTCTTTGACTAGACAATCCAACTTCCTTTTCATGATGGCATCTGGAGTGAGCCACTCTGGCAATGACAGAGGTTTTTTCATTCTGGAGGGAAATATAGTCAAAAGATAGCATTGAACACAAGCATTGAATACCTTTTAAATTATGTTGATGTATCAACTACTTGTTTTGCCTTAAAAAAACAACAAAACTCTAAAATAATGCTAACTGACTTGGAAATAAAAACTAATATGAAAAAAAAACAAAACAACCAATTCCCACATTCCAAACTCCTGACTCCCTCCTCTCCACAAAATACATGTAGTAGCAAAAAACACACTCCAAAAATGTGAAAAATAAAAACATATAAAAGGCAAATAAAACCCCAAAGAAACAAAACAAAAGAGAAAAAAAAACAAAACAAAACACAACAAAAAAAAAAATTAAAACCAAGCTGCTTTTCTTGATTCTTTATTTTTATAGAATTCACATAAAATAAGAAGAAAAAAAATATTCATCGGTATATTTGAACTGAAAGTGCCATAGAAACATTTCAATTAAAGATACTTATTAAATACTTATTGTTTTCAATTTTTTAACTCCTCCATTATGAATCTTGATGGAAACAACGTTAATTTACAAATAGCACGTTTTTGATAAATTTAAGTACTAATTGGTTAAAAAAAAAAAAATCCTTGTAGTAATCAATATTTTGTGGCAGGGCTGTTGTTACTATTACTATTTTCTTGTCCTGCTATGTTCTTACCCAATGTAAAGAGGCTGTGCCAGTTTCCTGTGCAGAATGTGTGACACAGACATCTGGTAGGCTGCCTTCCAGTCCCCCATGCGGTCAGCAAACCAGGTTGCCTCGCACACCAGCCCACTCAGGAGCAGGTATTCCAGTGTCCTCTCCACTGTCCAAATGGACCCTAGTTTTTGGTGCCGAACTGTGGCCGCCAAATCTTCATGGTACTTTGGGATGATATGGCTATCTGCGGTGGGAATCAAAGAAATGTAAATAAAGCATATGATGCTCCTAAACTAATACAAGCCATCCTTTTCAGACAAATCAGAGACTATTTATTATCAATAATTATCATATTTCTTTTATAATCTATTCATCTATTTGTATTCTCATCTACCTTCTCAAATTTAAACGTTTAAAAGCCTTCTTTGAACCTAAATATTTATATCAATATTTTCATCTACTCACAAAAGGTGACATTGAAAAATCAATCATGTAATCAAGAAAAATTTTTCATAATCCACTGCTGAAGATGGAATAATTTGTTTATCATTCGTCAGATTTCCTCAGAATTCCAATGGTAACTGTAATTTATTTCATAATATAATACCTGAAATAAATTGCTATAGTAGCTGATACAAAACAAAAAAACAACCGGAAATACAAAGCAAAAAACAACAAAAAAAACAAACAAAAAAAAACAAACAAAATATTCCATTCAACGGATCCTCACTGGCAATTGAAGTCTCAAAATGAACAGCTGGAAGCGGAGTTGGGTTATGGGGTGGAAAAATGAAAATGGCTTGATTGCTGAAGTAAACGGCCATGAATCTTGCCATTGTCTGCACAACCTGCCGAATACTTCTGTCTCGTATGCACGGCACCATGTCTGGTTCTTGAAGAGCCTGAGATAAGGGTGTGAGAAAAGGTCATGAATTTCTTCACCCCAACAACTTTATACCACTTATTTGTCACTTGAAATGCTTTTTAACTTTTCACACTTGCGGAGTCAATTTCAAAAGCTCTTTCCTTACTCCTAACCTTTAGCTACAGTCTCATTTAATACATTAGATGATTAAGTCAATTTCTAAGAAATGCCCTTTTCGCATGAATAATGTGACATGGCAATTGCTTCAAACAAAGACTACATATCACATTACCATATGATCATCAAAGATCACTCTCAGACCATTTTTAAACAGTGAAAGCCAAAAAGTATTTAGGTACTTTGAGATCACTCATTCATTAAACAAGACAGAAAAAAAAGCTACAAATTTCCTGACAAAGCTGATAGCAGTAAATTGCTGGGACATCCTGCTCTGTAGATTAAGGTGAAAAATTTAATCTTAGCCAAATAAGTCCTGTGACAAGATGTGATCTCAGACCTCCTATGCCCAATGTCTATGATATTAAGTAGTGGAGTCATTTTTTCAATACGCAAATTGGTTCTCACTGCTGACTGAATTGATTTATTTAATTAATTTAATTGATTTAATTGGTTTTTGGATATTTAAAGGTCTAAGACCTATGCCACCCCTAACATACATATGACACGATGTGATTAAACTAATGCCATTTTTTTATCAATCTTTACAATAATAAGTCTCAACTAAACAAATCTGGATTAAAAAATTACCTGCGATTTCAATGTACTGGTGACAAAGGTCATGAGAGATGGTTGAAGGTCAGAATAATGGGCATGAGAGGTTGGGTCAAGGTCATCAATGGCATTAGGGTTTGCCTTGAGAATGAGGTTGTCAATGAAGGAAATGGCTGATATCAGGTCGTTTCTCAAGATGTAAGTGTACAGCAAAGAGTGAAACAGCTTAGCAGCATTTTTAATATTTCCATCCTCTGAAAGTAAGATGAAGGGTGAAATGGTGCTTGATATGTTTTACATAATATTAAAAAATTCACCAATGTGTGTAAATAAAGAGATGGCATTAAAAATAATAATGACAATAATAATAATAATAGTAATAATAGTAATAATGATGATGATGATGATGATAATAATAATAATAATGATGATGATGATGATGATGATGATGATGATGATAATAATAATAATAATAATAATAATAAT
>JBCHJU010465960.1:0-12597 GCA_039654505.1 Plocamopherus imperialis
CTGAATGTTCAGTGGTTTAGAAGCCTTTCGCAATGACAGATTTTCCAAGTCCCCAATTATATATAGTATAGATAACAATGATAGTTATAAAAATAATGATAACAATTATGACAATAATATTTAATGATCAAAGTAACATGCCAGCAATTCTTACCCTAGAAACTTCTTTTATTTCCTTTTTCCTTCATATTGACTTTGAGCAGCAAGACTCCATCATGACCACCAGCAGTGAGACACGTCACGGTCACAAGGCATCTCGCAGCATGGGGTCCTCCCATCACATAGCTGGCAGCATTGCTGGATCCCTGCCTGGAATGGTCTATGCCAGCAGTTTTGATTTGACCACCACTATAGCAAAGAATGACTATTTTAGCGACATCAATCCCAGGAGTATGAGGAGGCTGATGAATATCGTCGCTGTCACAGGTTTGTCATAAATTGTCAAGATTCATACTGATCTTCTGTCTTGTTGTGTAACACATTGTCACACCTTTATAGAAGTTATACTACTGTGGGTTATTTTTGTTTTGCTTGGGAGTCTCATTGTAAAGTGAAATGTGTCCCAAAAATGTTTTTTAGATAAATGATCATATATTTAAGTTTTTATAAGTCAGCATACTGTCATTCTGGTTGCGCAGTGGCTCTGCGGACAGAGTGTTTGGTTACAAAGCGAGTGGTCACTGATTCGTGCCTCCGTGTAGCAAATGCGTTTTTTTTCTTGAGCAAGAAAATTTGCCCCTGTTGCTTCACTCGACCCATGTGAAAATGGGTACAGCTTGGCTGGGAAAATATTCTGCAATAGACTAGCATTGTTAAGAAAGTGATAGATCTAATCTGGCCCTGTCCGCTTCATGCTTCAGAAACTGGGACTACTACATAGTGTCATTCTGGTTTGTTTGATGAGAATACACAGACGGAAGGATGAGTTTGAAAGTTTTGATACTGTAAAAATGCCCGAAATTTCTTAGAATGCTGTTTGTATTATCATCACATGGAATCTTTCAATTGTAACTTCCAATTTAATGGATTTTAACTCAAAAAATTAACTGATTAGTTTTATCTTGAGAGTGACATTTTTAAAGCTGTCATGGTGGCCTTTTCATCTGCTTTTTTATGACACCTCATGATATCTGTCATATAATATCTCATCAGGCCGTCTCTTGAGAGCATACAACATTGACTTCAAGTGGCACCGGCTGGCTGCGTGGATCAACTTGACAGAGCAATGGCCATACAGACTGTCTTGGATAATCTATTTCTTTGAGGAGGCTGAGGTTGTGGACAATGGCACCTCTCTCAATTCCCTCTACCAGAGGTATGACTTTGAAAGGTGTTATAGAACGTAGTCCTGTTTTTAATCTTCAAAAGAGCAGTCAGACTCAGTTTACTTGAATATTCTTGTCAACATGTCTGAAAGTAATTATCCAGCATTTTGATATAAGCCTTCCACATTTGTTTGTGTTTAAATTTGAAGTGTCAAAATGTCCAATAGAGATGGAGATGCCAATATATAATGAAGGGATTAATTTGTGTGTGCAGTTATGAGGCAAATTGTTGAGAACTTCAAAGGAATATGTAGACTTCTTTTGAAAAATGTTGTCAGCTGTCTAGCCAAAGATGTTGCAATGCTATCAGATAAAAATTGTATGCTTTGATATCACATGCCTATAATGCTGATAGTCTTAGTTTTGATTCTTATACATTTTCAATAAAGGTTGACTGTTACTTTTTCATTGACTTTTCATTTGCTTTTGTCTACCTTTTGTGCTCACCCTAGAATTGTTCCAAGCATCCCAGCCACCAAAGAGCAAGACCCCCTGCTGGAGATTGATCGCAATGTTCGAAAGCTGGAAGCCAGTCTGACGTCTAAGTCGGGAAATTTTCCCTTGCTTAATGTCGGAGACCTGAAAAAGTTTCTTCCCTGCACAATTAACTTGGATCCTTATCTTCGCAAGCTTATTCGAGGTCCTATGATAATTATGTGTTAAGGCATACCCATTGGTCTTGAATTAAAAACATGCAATCTTTTTTATTTCAGTCCAGGACATTTTTATGCCATTAAACTGAAGGAATGTAAAGAAAGCCTATCTACAGAATTGTATTTTGTTACTAATGTTTAGCTCTTCTTGAAAATTAGTCTTTTAAATAAATATTTGTTGCATCTTTTGATTGAAAATCAAGGAAAACTATTTCTTAATGATCCATTTATACAGTCAAAATAGTTTAAGAAAAGACATGAAGAAGGCTTTGGAAGTAGAATTTCACCAGCTTGACTTTTTTAAAAGTATTTGTACGTTTGTCATTTGTACGTATCTACTTTGAATGATTCCTTTTTGCTATTTCGATTTAATACCTACACAATTAATTCACACACATACTCAAAGACACAGACGTCGGCTAGATTTTTGACACTATTTATTGAATCACAGATAGGAATTATACTTGATTTGACAATTTTCTCATTATTGCCAGAAGGCTTATAATTTGTGTTTGCTTTTGGAGACATATCAATACATACCATAAATTCTGTATTGTTTTTCCAGAAACCCAGCACAATCTTGAACGCCACCAAGCTGAAATTGCCTCCTTAGGTGGAGTGTTCCCACCTCCCCCTCCGCCTTCCAACATGGGTGCCAATTTCATCCGGGATCCACAGGGCGAACGCTGCGGGCTCTTCCAATCACCCACCAATCGTTTTGGTCCCATGGCCCAAACCAATCCAATGCTATATGGCCTTTACAGCCAACCACAACTTCCCCTGGCTGCAATGCTACCCTATATGCAAATGCAGCAGCAGAATCAGCATCAGCAATCTTTGGTGACAGCTTCCAGAGATGACAGGAGACCTGGCATCGGCGGGTCCTCTAATAGACACCCCAAAGACTTTTTCAGTGTTAGTATAAACTTAAGTTCCATATTATACCGTCATATTAAGCTTGATGCCTTTAAGATTGCAATAGTTCTATTGTCATGGGGAAAAAAGATTTGCATTATTACCTTGTAACAATTTCATTGGGAAAGTCGTGGTATAACATGCTCAGTCATGGTGTTATGGTGATGATTGAAATTTTATTATCATGCACTGGTCATGCTGAACAATTTTTTGTGGAAAAATATTTGTAAAATTATTAAAACTTAATTTGCAGTTTTGATTGTGTGTGGTGAAAGTCTTTAAGGATAAGCTTCAGGGGACAAAACAAAATGGTAAATTCTCATAGGGTTCCTTTTGTCTGCATGGGAAGGGATCTAGAGGAAGATTTAATCATGTATTGATGTACTGTGTAATGTCTGAGGCGGGCCAGATAGTTTTGGTTAAACCCATCCACTGGTAGATGAATACTTACATTTAGTGGCACCTCAATACGGAAGGGTCACTTCATGCTGGATAAATATATCATTAATCAACGCCAGAACATTTTAAATCTAGATCTATACACTTTAATAAAGGTAATAATAATAACTGGATTGAATCATACATGTAGGAAATTTCAAGATCTAGACAAACAACTCAGCAATAAACTTGAGTCAACAATAATCTTCCTCAATGGTCAACTACACTGTAATCTGCTCTGCCCATTGATCTCTGCACTCTCTATCAAGTCTCACACACCATTATAAAGTTAACATAAAATTCTAGAAGGTTGGAGAAAAGTCTCCAACGCATATGAACACACTGGAGGATTCAAGATGATACAAGCTCACAGCATTTGATATTGTCAACACACAACAACAGGCAATACATCGTATCACTTATTGTAAATAGCACACACATCAAATGAGTCTATTTTTGCTTCCCTTCTCTCCTTCAGTTCTTCTCCATATCACTCTATCTTTGACAATATTACTGTACTAAGTATAGCATAAGTTTGTTACATACTGCCTCATACATGCCCAACATTGATACTAATAATTGATGCAAAAAAAGGTACTTGCCTATCATGTCTTGTATTTCTTTTCTTCCTGTCCAGGGTTTGACGAAACCGGTGGTATTGTCCAAATGTTCAGTTGAGGACATATGTAACCTGCTTCCAAAGCTTATTGGCTTGAGTCCAAAACAATTGAGCACTTATAAAAGAAGCATCCTTGAAAACAATATTTCCGGCCTCGTCCTCACCATGTGCGACATGTCCGATTTACAGCCTGTCATCAACATGAGATTTGGGGACTGGCAGCTGTTTCGTTCAGCTATCGACTCATTGAAACAGCATGAATTATTTAACTCGCCAAGCTCTGACCAGTCTGATAACCCACCCACTCTTTCCTCTCAAACAAGTACTGGCAGCAGCCACAGTGAATCTGCTCTTTTACAATCCCGCAGCAACTCCATTCAAAATGAAAGCTTGAGCCAGTCCCAAGCTTCCAAAACTGAACTTCAAAAACTTCGGGCCACGAGAATGCGCAGGAATGACAGTATAGTTCAGCAGCTTTCCTATGAATCAGCCATTTTGAAATCAGCAGTTTCAGAATTTGCCGAAGATTCTGAGGAAGGCGAAGAGGAAGCAGAAGAAGTAGTTGAGGTTCAAACACCAACAGTGATGGAGGTATCTGATTCAGAGCAACTGCAGAAAAACGACCAGAAAAAAGAGGACATACCTGGGATATATCCAAGTATTCCTAGAGCCTTTTTTTCTATGAGCAATGAGAGCAGTTCTGATGGCCAACCATGTTCAGAAGGTATGAAGAGTCCATCGTCTGAGACTTTTGGAGATAGTTCAACTTTCCTTATCAGTGATACACTTTCAGCATCTCAGAGTCGATCTGATGATGGTTTAACAGTTTCTGATTCAGGACGAGTAAGTTTGGCTAGTGCTGAAGATCCGTCTAAAGAAGATTTGAAGAATACCATGTCTATAAAGGATATTCTGCCTTTTGTAAAAGTCCTGGATGAACCAGGTGGATCCAATGAATTTGCTCCTTTACTGGATAGCATGCGAGATAATAATTTTTCATTGGTTTCACGACCGTCAGACAAGAAAGAAGGCAGCTCATATTCTAGTTTGCCAGGGCCTGGCCTCAGGTTCCCAGTGATGTCAGATATTTCAAACTCCAATCCCACCCTGTCTTCTTCTTCTTCTTGCTATGGAGGAGGGCAAAGTTTTGAGAGGTCTCCCTTATCATCTCTGCAGCAGCTGCACGAACAGAAACATTCCTATGGTGGGAGTAGCAATGGCAGTTGTTCGGAACACGTTTCACCAACCTCCTCATCATCAACTGTGATTGTAGCGGCTGATGTTGAGGTGGCTGCTGACAACAGTAACAGTAAGCAAGGCACCCTACGCACTCTCACCTCAAGCATTGGGAGACTGGCCCGTCCTCTGATCAGGCCTTTCTCATACCCTCACTTCCAGCAGGATACTCAAACTGAGTTGTCACCATTGTCGCCACTTAGCCGCAAGTTGGATCCACGCAGCGGTGAAACCCACGATGGTCAGCATAGGCCTGGCTACTCCTTTGAGCATGTGGTCGAGATGAATCCTTCTGAAAAGTTGCCAGCACTCCCTCAAGAGTCAAATCTTCACTCAGCTGATTCACCGGCCACCTTTTCAGGTCATCCTGGACAGGAAAGCACTGCCCATAGCTCAAGAGCAAGGAGCAGTTATTCTGCAGAGACTGATGTAGACAGAGAGACCAGCATTTGATTTTAAACTTGACCCTTTTAAAAAAATCATTACCAAAAGACAGTAGACGTGCGTAGTCGGAGCCGGGACATATATTTCTATTGCCCTGTTGGTTGCCTTATCATAATGAGGTCTGTGATTTTTATTAAGTTGAAGCCTTTAATTTCCTTGTGATATATATAAATGACAATATGTGTTCTAAACACCCTGAAATGTTCTTGTTTGTGCATAATAGTAATAATACATTTATGATATCTTTGTTGACATTCTTGAGAAACCTAAGAAAAAAAATAAATCTCACATCTCATATTTTTGTAGTTTTACAAACCTGCCAGGTATCCAGTTTTGGCTGGTATACTCCAGGGATTTAGATACATTCCAGGGCCCCTAGTTCCCTCCACAAACATCCGGCTTTTAGATGCTGGACAGCACAATGTTATCAGTATCACGTATGAGAGGGTACTGGGTGATTGTAGGCTATGAGGGCTCTTTAGCAAACATCATGTGAAATGTCCAAAAGTCAAAGTCAGAAGTGTTAAGTTTCATTAAAAACATTTGTGATTTTCTTTACACACCTCACACATTATCATTGTCTCTCAAAATGTCAAGAAATCAGACTTTTAAACCAGCCAATTCTACTGTCAATTTAATGGATGTGTGCTTAGTGGCTGCCATGCAGTCCACTGACAGAGAACAAAAGCTTTCTGTCAATTTTTATGGCTTTCATTAATTTTTTAAAGAGTAATGTCTTTCCAGGAATTTCTTGATTTTTCTCTATGTCCATTTCCAGCATTTTCTTGAATTTTACTCACTTTGTGCTGGGATGAAGTCTTTCTTGTTGACTTTTCCAGAAAGTGCTATGGTAATCTCCTGTTAATTTTTGCACTGGACCAACTTAATAATTCCTTAATGACAGTTTTTATCAGCTCATGTGACAATCAGTATGCCTAGTTGTTGCTCTAGAAACTAGGCTTAGGGCTTTATCTTAATACAAATCCATTCTATTTTTAATCATGAAAATATAGTAGAAGAGTGACCAAGAAGAACAATCTGAGATGAGATCTTTCATTGATATGTCTTCATTCATATCTTTCAATGTCACAACTTGATTGGTTTCAATACAATTATTACAATTGCCTGTACAAAATAAACTGAGGATTCATGCTGTCTGCTTCTCTTGTAACCATATGCTTGCACCAAGAGGACTCGCATGAATCTTTCAGAGCCTCTTGAAAAGGTTGCTGAGTTTGTTTCAGTCAAAATTCTACATCTTAATCATAGGGTGTGTCTATTGCATATAAAATAAAACTTCTCATAAATACTTTAGGAATTATTCTAGATCCATGTCACTCATTCTTTCATTCTTTCTCTAGAATGCACTGGACATGGTTTAGAAAGTATTTATATTATATCTGTTGACTATGAGGTTGAAGGTTCAAAACCTGGTCATTCCTTCCTACCTTGTCCATGTGTGAAATGAGTAGGCAATGTTGGCAGCGGTAGATTTTGCTCGTATGCTGGATTGATGGTCCCGTCCAACGGCTGTTGCCTTGTATGCTGGATTGATGGTCCTAGTGAGATAAGAAAAGTATGGGTGCCACTTTCATTGAGTCCATGATAAAGGGGAATAAATCAATATTGAATATTTCTTAGGCAAACAGTGATTGAAATTCATGTTGTGTTGAGCTATAAATAACATTGCATTTGATGAGAACTTAAAAATGGCTGACGTTACATGTTTATGAATTCAACACCAAATGAAGATGAGAGCAAGTGAATTGAAAGTGTAGCATTACCATTTTTATTACAACACTGAATCATATCTAGTGAAGAAGTAGAATGGTCAGGGTGTGGGGAAATGCAATCAGGCTAGCTTTTTGTGGCTATTTTTGTCATGATAACCATATTTGGTATAGTCATGGTAGCCTTATGGTATCACAAGTGAGCTTTGTCATGAAGTTACTGCTTCCAGTTTTGGCAGTATTAGATTAGATGTTGTATCTGTGGAAAGGATGCTGTGTGTGTCTTTCCATCTGTCGATTTCAGCATGAAAAGGTGTCTTATTTTAAGTTGGGGAAGTTGAGATTTACTCAGTGAAAACTGAACATTGAATGACTCATCCCAATGCCCACTAGACTTTAATCCTAACCCTAAAGACCTATACATGTTGCATATATATATATATATATATATATATGCAAATCTTGATGGTTCTGGAAGCCTGCAATGTTTTTTTGTTTTTTGTTTTTCCCTTATACCATATGTCTAAGCTATTACAAGTTGGGGTGTAGAAATGTGACTGTCATGCTTGGTTCATCTCTCGCTCACCAAGTTCTACGTAATTGACAACACAAATGTGTCTTGCATGAATATACATATTTATGCCAAATGCTCAGAAATAATTCCATAATTACAATGGTAAGCTTTTCTTTAAATCAATATTTTGATATGTTGTTGATATGATATCATTATGCGGGCATTTTTTCTCTTTACTTATTGCACCACTGTATTTCAAAAGGAGGAGTTTAGTAAAACATATCTTTAACTTTTTTGTTGTGATATGTAATGCAGTTAGTAGAGAATATTTTAACAGCTTCTCCCTTCTCTTAACATTCAACTTAAAAATGGAGTGCTGAGTTCATTATGTGTAAATGTTTTTTATGGGATTGATTTTTGGTGTGTTCATTTCTTATGATCACAATGCCATTACTTGTCCCTAAGAAGTGAATAAGTGGATGAGAATGAGATGGTCCTTTTACAAAATATTCTCCACATTGTATCTCCGGCACAAAATGCAATGATTTTAATGTCGGCAGATGCATCTTTCCCAGGTTCATATCATATTGATATAATTGTATTATAGTCTGTCATGTCATTTCCTTTTTATTTTCCATACTTGTCTGCTTGCAAGAAATATCAAATTTTTACTTACATAATATATTTTTATCAGTAATTTATTTTGGCATATCTTTATTATAGGTACAGAAATAATGCATGCTTTTTTATTGTATATATAATCTGTTAATTTTGAAATACAATGAACAATTTTTTACATTTGTTTCTTTACTGAAATTATTGACTGTCCCTTAAATGTTGATTGTTGTCTTCATATTAAAGCTGGTTTCCTTAAGCTTTGAAAGCTATGAACTCAAATCCAGAATACTAAAAATCACCATATTTTGCATGAAAGTTTTAAACAATCTACTTTTTGCATTAGGTATTGGTTTTTGGGATTAAGACAGCATTTGATTAAATTGAAAACAAAAACAAAAAACAACTTATTTTTTATGTGAATGAGGCTCCAACTTTGAACCATTCTTCTTGCTACCTCAAGCATTAAGGGCTTTCACACTTTCAAGTCTTGGCCCTGAAATTCCTGCCATAAAAGATTCTAAAGGATGATTATGATAATAGGATAGAAACAAAGTCAGAATCTACAAAATCATAGTAGGCTTTTTATGCAGCACATCGAACACACATTCGATAAACTCATGGATTCCTCAAACAAACTGCAATGTCCCAAACATTTTCCTCTATTTTCTCTATTTTCTTTACATTTTTCCACGCAATAGTCGAACTCGTTCATGGATCCCTCGAACCATTTGCCTGCTGCTAAAGCTGTGTGAGAAAGTTTCCTCTACTTTCTGATTAGTTTAAAAAGCCCACTAGGCTTATCCGATGACTAAAAATGGCCTGTGCCATGCTGATATACTCATATACTGCATCAGTAGTTTGAAACTAATAGTACTATCACTAGCTTGTAAATAACAATTGCCCACGTTATATTGATGTACCCATACCATATACAACTGCATCAATCGTCTGATAAGGCCATTAAAACGGTACTAGTTGGTGACTAAAAATAGCCTATACAATGCTGACGTTTGCTTGCGATGGTGTAGGCTACATTACGCTGCATGGCGTGAGTAACACAGAAATCTTGTCTGTCATTGGACTTTTTTCTCCTTTGCTGAGTGAAATCATTAATATAATTCAGACTGTTATCAGCATTGTAGAAAATTTTGAATTGAATCCTCCATGTTAAAAATAAGATACCGAAGTCATCCTTTTTACCTCATTGTAGAGTATTTTATAAGTGCTGTTCATTACTGGTCATAGTCATTATTTGAGTTTGTTTAATTCTTTCATTGTTTTACAGTCTTGGTGTTCTTAAAATTATATTTTTTTATTTTAATTTTATTCGCATTTGAATTTTTTATATACATTGCATATATTTAATATGCAATTATTGTTCACTACTTTGTTCAAATTTTGATTTGTTTGGTCTTTAATGGATTCATTTGTATCTAGACCAATTGTTTGATTCATACCTTGATTTATACTAAATATTGTCTTCATAAGAATTGAAGCCTTGATCTTATTTGGGAGAAGTTTTTTCTTTGTTCTCATACCTGTATTTATTATATTCATAAATATAATAATATACAGGCAACATATACACAGGCTTGATTTAAGATATGATTTATTTGGGTTTTTGCCTTCTTGTCCTAAAGTGGTCAAGATGAATGAATGCTTAGTCCCATTGGATAAAGTAGGAGGTCCTATTTGCCCTTTGCACATGTAAAAGAACCCTCATTGATTAAAATTGGAAAGAGCAGGCGATATCGGCCATCGCCCTGGCAAATTTTGATACCTACCAAAATTGGTCCTTTCAGTTTCATACACCCCTTTAACCTCTTGTACCTCTCTCGCTCTCTCTCCCTCTTCCTTTCCCTCTCTTTCTCTCTCTTTTTCTTCTTTATCTGAATTTGTTTTTTTAGTTTTCACTTTAGACTTATTTTCCAAAATCCTTTTTTCCAAGTTGAAATTTTATTAAGCATTTTGTGCTTTATTGTGTACATTATGGTATTTTTGTTTTGTTTTTTCTTTTACACTGGGGTTTTCGTTCACAATATATTCTACTTTTCTGTATTCGGTATCCATTTCACAATGGACGCATTTCTGTTGTAAGTATATGTAGGCTTTCTTAATGGTACAGAACAAAATGAAAAGAAAGGACTTAATTTCAAAATTTTTTAATCATAGTTCAACAGTTTTTAATTTTTGATTTAGAAACAAAAATATCTTTCAGTATTAATTATTGTCTTGGCATTCATAGAGGAATCTAAATCACAGATATTTTTAAACATTTGTTATTTTTCAGCCTAATATAATGAATGTAAAATAAAGCTTTCTTTATATAGCCTGAGCCTGTTATTACTCTAGGGGGTAGATGTAGAGAATGGGGAGACTTGATGTCTCTTTTCTTTTAAATACTCCTTAAATAAATAAACATACTTATGACCTTGATTATTATAACATTTTTAGATTTTCCCCCCATAATTTTTATGTATTAATTTTACACTTATATTTCATAATTGTACAAAATCAGTATCATTTAAAATTTAATAATAATTGTAGTTCTTGATCCAAATGTCCTTGCTTTAAAAACAGAGACCAGGGATTCCTACTACTTTTACAGCATACATGCTTATTGTCATTAATACGCCAATTCCAATTAAAATAATAAGATTGTGTCAAAGCATATATTTGTTCCATACAGATACATGACTATCAATATACATATATATACACACACGCATTTCCTTCATGCTAGTGTCAGAAGTGAATAAATTCATTTATAATGCTTTTCATTCCCCATGTATAACATAGCTTTAGTGAAAGTGACTGAAGAAAGTGGGACTTGGAAGAGAGTTCTTTTTTTTTTTTTGGTCTCTGAATTTGTATCTACACTTTTACATTGCTTTTTTGTCCCTCTTTATCATACAGAATTCTGAAATAATTTTTATTTTTGGCTGTTCATCCATTCAAAAATGCTTATCTATTATGGTATATAGCATTGACAAAGTCAAAGTCGAGGTTATGTTTATTGTGCTTAGCTTTCACCTTTGCATGTCTGAGGCTGAACATGGCATTGTTCGGTTTTCTTAATATCCTAGAATTGTTGTTTCACCCTTTGAAAGCGGAACGATGCACCCTGTGTCGATCGGTCATGGCCATTTGTGCGGATTGACGCAGCGTGCGTTGTTTATTGAATTTCTGCCCTTGTTCAGTGTCTTCCTTGTTTACACGTCCATGGATACAGCTGGTCCAAGTGGTCTGTGTTGGCCTTGACGCCTCATGGCTGCACAAGCCATTGAAATGTTTGGAAATGAAATCTAAACGATAGTGATGATTGTCCAGATCTAGATCTAGATCTAGATGATATCGAAAGTGAAAGTGAAGACTCAGAGGATGATAGTCAGTCAGTGGGTGCTTCATGTTTTAGGGGTGTGGCAAGTGCAGTGAGGGGGGTGAATAGGGGGAAGAAAAGAAAACATAGGTCTAGATCTACAAGAATTGAATATATACCTAGCCACTTTCTTCCTCTTCGATTTGATACCAAACAATTAGGTATTTCTACGCAAATTAGTTCGACAACATGCAATTTTCCAACCCAATAGATGCTCAGGTTTTGATAAGGCAAAAAAAAAAAAAATTGACGATTTTTTGGGCCAAATATTCTGCTCTCAAAGGGTTAAGTTTTATAAATGTTCATTATTCCTTCTATTTCTTTGTTTTTATTTGTAGCATAATTTTAAGCACTGATGTTCTTCTTTACTCAATTTTTGTTGTATGTTCAGATCTTTTATTTATAGCATAGTTTCACATGAATAGCATTCGTGGTCAAAAATATAATGTCCTCCGTTGACTTTTGACTTCATTACCGTTCCCCAATATATTTTTGGCTTGGGAAAAAGAGAGGCTGGTGAGATGTGCTTGTTTCAAATTCGAATGCACCATCGATGGGTCAAACTAAGCACTCCTTCCTCATGAAATTGCTGAATACGTGCTTGTGTCAGGCACCTTCTTTCTCTCTCTCTTTTTCTTTCCTTCTTTTCTTCTTTCTTTCTTTCTTTCTTTCTTTCTTCTTTCTTTCTTTCTTTCTTTCTTTCTTTCTTTCTTTCTTTCTTTCTTT
>JBCHJU010466071.1:0-12594 GCA_039654505.1 Plocamopherus imperialis
AGTTTGTCCGGCTTCAAATATCTGAGCATGTGCAATGGCATGCCTAGCAAGATGTGGCACAATGCCACCCAAACAATCAACACACATATTATATGGAAGTATACCAAGCTTGCGTTCCCTCCTTTATGGAAATGAAGCATGGACTGTGCCCTGAACGTGACGTAGGCCGACCGCGTACCACATACACCACTTCAGATAACTTCTTGGCATCGAATGGCAGTACCATGTCACAAACAATGATGCCCTAGCCCAGGCCGGTGGGCCAAGCTTATGGAGCCTTACACAGACGACTGCTATGGCTAGTCACCTTTGCCGCAAACAAAGGACGTTTTGTATGAAGAACTTTGCATAGGAACACAACCCATTGGGTTTGCAGATAAATCCATAGTGGTTTGGTCGCCAAAATATGGGATATTATTATGTTCGTAAAATCCCTTGAAGGCAATCCAGAGACTCTGTAATCATTACAACGTATTAACTCAAAGCCCCTTTCATAAAATATACAGGAGCACAGTGGTTTCAAAAGCCCATTCTTGTCCTCAGCCCCTTCAATAAGCTTGGCAAATCTTTCCAAGTCAAAGGTTTTGTTTGTTGGAGAAGAAAGTCCTTTTTGACAGGGGACCTCAAGAAAGTTGCATCCTTAATCTCGAAAATGGAACAAACTTTCTTACACCGATTCTGATAAAGGATAGGCTTGGAAAGTTAAATTCCGTGTGACCTTGAATATTAATGAGAGGTAGTGAAACATGCTCTGAAATCGCAGATCTTCTTAAACGGCAAGTCCATGAAGCACTTGAAAACAAGAGCTGATACATCACCTGTCACGCTGACAACATTCCCTTAATTCTGTTGAGAAAAAATCAACCAAAGACGACCTGAAAGCTAGAATTGAAGGATTTAAAAGTTTTAAGATTGAATAGGCGGTTGTCAAAGAATGGCTTAGTAATAAAAAAAATAAATAAATAAAAGGAAAATGAGATAAGAAGAATAAAGCAAAGATATGAAGAAAATGTACAAGAAAAAACAAAGAGATTAACCTGGCACTAAACCTGATTGGTCCAAATGGTCCAAAACTATTTACCAAGAGCCGAACATATGTTCACTTATATAATAGGGGAAAACTGACAACCAGGCAATCCTTTTATTTTATTCAAATAGATAACGGTTCAACAACCTTGACCGTAAATGCAATCTCTACTGGCGAATGTAGGAATGGGAGACATATTTAAGGACATCTCTTTCTGCACAAGTCTTATTGATTCTCTTTAAAGTACTGGTTTAATTGAATTAAATTCCAAGCCATTTGTATTCGCTTCTCGATATCTTTGAGTGAGGTTAATCATATCGTATAATTTAATGTATGTATGTATGCATGGCTATTTTTGAAAGACTGTAATAAAAAGAAATGTAGTGTTTTATGTCCACTCAATTCTCATCGCTGGACTCTGTATTCTAGTACAATGTATAAAAATGAGATTGCCAGCAGATATGTCTGAAAATCTGCTGAAAGAAACATAGATTATTCAGTCATATGTATGATAAAATAATTGCACTAAGTACTTAGATTATGTATATTACAATAACTCCCAGCTTTCCTTATAAAGAACATGTATATACTGGGATGGGCATGATATAAAGCTCTCCGTCACTTTCATCACAGATGGATACGCAGAGGCGTGTAATTTGTGTAGACATTCATTGAGTTGCACATAATATTAGATATATTATTATACACTATCTAGACACATGTGGTATCATCTCAGCTTTCCTGGAGAGGAGCATGGATATACTGAAATGTCAGGCATATGCATCTAATTATGGCGATTTATAATACACATATACATTAAACCTGTCATTTGAACGATAACATTGGATATGATGCAGGCATTTCTCAGTTTTCCTTAGAAAGGCCATGGATATACTGAGATCACAAGACAACATTAATGTTATCATACAAAATATTATAAACCAAAATTATAATCGATTCAGGCTTTTTTTAAGAGAATGTATAAAATTTACAGAGATAGGACCTATACGGACGAAATACTATTGAGAGTTCGGTATACAAAATGCGTGTATTTTTATGAAATATACTTGATTTTGCCTTATAGGCATAATTTACATCTAGAATGGCCTCAATCATGATGTTTCTTCTAGAAGGATACTAGTATACATGAATATGGTCTCGATAAAAAATAGTCTTTCAAAAATAACGTTTTAGAGATTTTTATACGTTTTGAATGACCAGATTCAGAGATGTGAAAATATCGAAATACAATTGGCCCAAAATCCATGATAAACAGCCTTTAAGAAAAGAGAATTCATAAGTCACGGCGGGAAATCCTATTGGAACAAGGACATTTAAAAATGGGTATGATGTGAGAAGCAAACAATGGGGATCGTTTCTTGAATAGACAAATCAGATGAGGAGTGAGAACAAAACTGATGGACATGAATGTAGCTCATTAGCCATTTCTTGATAAGCCAGAAATGACATTTTAGTGGAAATCACCATAAGGTAACAGGAAGTGGCACGAAATGTACAGACCAAGCCAGAATAGATTTGATCCGTGTGTCATTCATCATTACAGGGAGGAAAAATGCAATATAAGAAGTAGACAGTTTACTTGAGGGATAGTCACGCAAAGCCGCCTCCTCTTGTGACCTCGTGACGATTCTGTGCTGATTTACATCATCATTGATCATTAACGTAAAAGTGGAAGAGAATGATATACGCTAAACCCGAGGCACGTAGACGACAGCCCTAATAACCGAATCCATCCAGAATCCACGATCCATTTTTTAACAGTTTCAGAAGAAAAAAAATCAAGGGATTTTTAAGAGCTAGAAGAATAGAAAAACGGAATGCAGATTGGTATTTTAGAAGGAATGGAACACGGACCGTATCATACTCTTCAAAAGACACAAAAAATCGAACTAATGGAACCAAGCTCCTGAATGTTACCTGGCTTTAGATGGAAAACGTTACAATGAGATTGTCCAAAGAAGTCTTGCATAAATATGGCAACAGACACACACAGTGTAAAAACAAATATCAGTTTCGAGGTCAAAGAAAAGTCATCGTGTGCGTCTGTTTAATCAGAATGTGATTCGGAAGGCTGGGCACTCAGCAAAGGTGATGATAGCAACAACTAACAAGGAATGCGTTAACAGCCGAGATAAGGCTCTCATGAAAGATTTGCAAGATACTCAAACAAAAACAAAATGGAAAGTTGAGATAGCAAAATATGAACATTCGCGGACACACACAATTTTGTCATCTTGACGGTTGATGATGAAGGCATCACAATGCAGAGGCCGGTGGGAAGAAACAGGTGAAGCGCAGTAGAGGAAAACGGCATATGGTATGATATGATATGAAACGATATGATATGATATGATATGATATGGTATTCATCTTTGAAGGTCATGGACCTTTTGATGATCTTCGTCTTTAGTCCACACCAACTTGTGAGGGCTGAAGAATGGCTTTCAAAGACAAATTTATGCTGAATTTGAATTTATTAAACAATTTGTCGATCTGCTTTTTGAATATATTGAGACTAGACGCTGCTGCAGTACATTTTGGAAGGCTGTTCCATGCGTCAACAACCCTAAGGCTGAAGAAATTCTTTCTAATGTCTAGGTTACAGGCTTGTTTAGCCAGCGTATAGCAGTGGCCTCTGGTTCTGCTTTCTTTGCTGAAGGTAAGGTAGTTTCTAATGTCAACATTGTATAGACCATTTGTGAGTTTGAAGGTTTCGATAAGACCCCCTCTCAATCGCCTGAACTTGAGACTTGTTAAGTCTAATGCTTTCAGTCCTTCCTCATAATTGAGTTGAGCTATTTCTGGCACCATTTTCGTTGCACGGTGTTGTTGTACATTTTCCGTTAAGGTTGCATCTGTTTTGTTTACAGACGACCAGATGCAACTTCTATATTCAAGATGTGGCATATTCCGTAAGGATAACTCAGGTCAATCCAACAAGATGGAAACACGATTCTCAAAACAGTATTACTCAAACGTATAAAGTCCCAACCGAAATTAGATTGAAAGAGCACGATGGACGATACCTGCACAATATTAATAAAGATTTGAGCAGGAAGAAACGAACAAAAGTGAAAACAATTTGTTGGTTTTAAAACATTTCTTTCTTTTTTCCCTCCTCCTGTTGAATTATACATTTACTGTTGGTTTCTCAACCACGAAAACCGACCGTTTTTGCAGAGGTAGCTTTTCTATCTGCCAAAGAATATAATTTGCGTTGTTGCCCAATGTATTGCGGTGCTGATGCATTTCCAATTTTGTTATCTTTATCAATGTTGATACTTTCTAGATCTCTGAAACAGGGCGAAATTTTAACGTGAGATAATATTTTAATTGCATATATATTGACTATGCATTGATTTTTGTCACCTTATTAATTTGAGCACACAATCTCTCTCTCTCTCTCTCTCTCTCTCTCTCTCTCTCTCTCTCTCTCTCTCTCTCTCTCTCTCTCTCTCTCTCTCTCTACGATAAACCTGCCACAACCCACAGGATATGTACCCCCTTTTCTCTTTCATTACTACTGCTGTTATGATATTAGGATGTAGTAACACCAAAGAATAGAGAAGAGTTGACCCATCCTCTCAGGGAAATTCGGTAGAGATAACGCAGGGGCACCGAACAGTTCCTCCTCTCGTCTCAGTAATCCAACAAAGTTATTTCGCTTGGCATTAGGAATGGGAATGACCCTTTAAATACCACCGACGTGCAGTTTGAGTCACACGCATGAAAAGCTGAACCCTCATAAGAGCTGCATGCTTTCAATCCTACTCTATGGCTCAGGATGTTGGAAGGTGGCAGAGACTGACTTTTAAAAAATGTCCACATTCCAAGCAAAGAATTTCAGAAGAGTATTGCGCATCTTCTGGCCTGATACCATCCCCAACGACCATCTCTGAATTTAATGCCGCCAATACAGCATGGAAACCATCATCACGCGAGGGGAGATGGAGATGGATTGGACAATATATTTTTAGGCACGACCAGGATAGCACAGCACGCACAGCCCTTCACTGGACACCGGAAGGGACGGCTTGAGAACATCCGGAGTCGTGCAGTGGATGCGGAACTGAGGAACCTCGGTCGCTCCTGGGGATGGGCCGTGGCCAAGAGGCGTGTCTGCCTGAGACCCCATTTACACGTACGGCACAATAGTTCGAGTATGACATGGAGGAATATCCCTGCCTCCCCGCCTCCCCCCAGCATGGGGTTATCTCCCCTTGGATACATTACATCATCCACGTTTGTCCCTTGCGACTGCTACATTTACACGTAGCGATTGTACCTCCGTGACGGGTGATTGCACCATGCGGGGACCATTCCCCTGGGCCATTCCCTACGTGTAAATGACCAATTACACGCCAGCTCGAGACTTGGCCATGGGTGAGTGAGTGGCCTCTCGTAAGGTTGTCAAAGTTATAGCTTGGCAAAGTACGGAAAAAGTTGTTCTCTTAAATTTCAAATTTCCAAGCGTTTTAAAGCAAGTCTCAAATGACTATTTTGCCTGTTTTCTGCCAAAAATAATATTAACCATTTTCATTGAAAACAACAAATCATCACCTCATATCTTATTGCCGTGGTCCCAGTTGTTGATGAAGTCTATAGCAATTACATGTATTTGTTTTGAAGGGTTTTTGTTTTGTTTTGTTTGTGTGTGTGTGTGTGGTTGGGGGGGGGGGCTCTTTGGCTTGTTTCGGTTTCTATTTGTGATGTTTGTTAGTTTTCGGGGAAAATAAATATGCTATTGACGTCACGACAGCCTACTAAAAACCACAATTCAAGGGACTGTCTAAGGCAACAGAAACAGAGGACGACAGAGAAAGAGCTGGTCCGACAACATCAAGAAATGGACCGAAATGACACTAAACGAATTCCAGAAAACAGAACATGATAGACAGCCATGGCGAAGGCTGTCACTCTCTTCTGCCGTCAGGTCCAACAGACGAAGCAAGTCAACGGACTTGGACTTAATTGACTTAAAGCTGGTCGCCTATTGGTCGTCTGACATCGGGGCCTCAGCTGCATCTCTGGTCTTTCCCGTTTGGATCTTCCAGCGTCTTCGGTTTTGTGCGGTCGTGCGGAGGGTTGCCTGGTCTCTTTATGTTTTGAGCCTGTTTGCTGGTGATCCTAGGCGGCTCAGGTCGTTGTTTTAGGCTGATAGGTAGTGTTGTCACTGGCCGCCCTGTAAAGCGGTTGCCAGATTTTTTTAAAGTACAGGGCCATGGCTTTATTGGCTGGTAGATCTATATCGATATCGCGTCTAAGAATATGACCGAATAATCTCCACCAGCTTTCCAAAATTTGCAGAGGTAGGTGCGATTCGCTGCATTTTATGTAAAACAATTTATTCGTGACTTTGTTTGGGTATCTGATGTTAAGGATTTTTCGAAGGTGTTATCTATGGAATGCGTTGATCTTCACTTCTTCAGTTCGAGTTAATGCCCATATGCCACAGTTGTAGAGTAGTATTAATTTTGCAAGACTGGTAGAGTTTCAGTCTTGTGAGTGCTGCAGTGGAGAGGTGTTTTCTTCTTGCCAAGCCCTCACTGATCCCCTTAAGAGATCCGACTTTCTGGGTATTCTTCCATTCTGTTTCATTCCAGCATTATGCTATACCAAGATATTAGTACTTTATGAATTGATTTATCTACCTTATTTTGTTTTGATCTCTTTTAGACATATATAATATTTAACGAAGATAATGTTTGTGTTTATAATTTAAAAAGCTTCGATTCATCCCTCACGTTTGAGCCGAAGTGGCTATTATCAGACTTCATATCTAGAATAAAGAGCCTAAATGGCTATCGTAATACATAATAATTGGCGACGAGGATAAAAGTAAAGCTACAAAAACATTGATATTTAATGAAAATGGCTTCAATATTTGGTAACACATTTAGGAATTTTACCCAGGTAAAGGTGCGTTCTCGACTTACCGGGAATGTTTGAATTTCTATTTTGAGGCGAATGCGTCATAGATTTTCAAAGGAAAGAGTTATATTACAAACCGTTATAGGACCAAGACATTATAAACTCATTAAAGATTAGTTTATGCAAAACAAATTGATAGACCTTAGTTTTGAATAATTGTGTGATAATCTCAAAAACCATCTTGAGCCTCCACCACTGAAACTTTTATGTAGGGTAGAATTTGAAGGAAGGGCCAGGCACTCACAAGAGTCTTTTCAATATTTTGTTGCAGATCTTCGTCGACTGGCTGAACACTGTATGTTCGGCAAACAGCTCGAAGAAAGACTGTGAGAAGTTCACACGAAGCATTAATAATGAAGAGCTTCAGCGAAGACTTTTGTGCAAGTCAGCTTTGTCACTCAATGGAGCAATTGAAATAGCAACCACTGCGATTGCTTCTTCACATGCCGCACATCAGCTCCAAAACCCTTTACACTCAGAATCAATTTCGTCTACCATCAACTTCAGCAGGAATTCTGCTACATGGACTAGACTAAGTACAAAACATGATCGCTTTAAACATCACAGATCAGCACAAATACTCTCAACAAGTTTGTAACCGCTGTGGTGGGCCGCACAATTTCCACTCTTGTAAGTTTAAACAGGAAACCTGTTGCCATTGACATAAAATAAGCCATATCACCTATATATGTAGATCTAGACCTTCTATATTAGTAGTGGGCCTACTAAAAGTTTCAGTACTGCAGCCAGGCATCCCAAGCCTAAAAATTATAGAAATCATGTACGGTACTGGAATCGGAAACTGAAGAAAGTACCAACGAAAATGTTAGAAATTTGTTCAGCCTCTAATCGCAACACTAGATCTGAGTCAATTGATATCACTGTGCAAGTTAATAATCGGCCATTGTCCTTTCAGATAGGTGCTACACTGTCTATCATTACAGACAACCATTTCCAGAAAATCCACCCCTCAGCTAAACTCGCTCCAACTTCCAAATCGTTATACATTTATACTGGGCAGAGTGTGAAAATTCTAGGAGAATGCGATGTTGGTGTGATTCATAATGGACAATGCCAAAATGTGTTGGCTCTTTGTGAAATTGTGTGGACCTCCACTAAGTGGGTAGAAATTAGTTAGAAGTCATAAAACTCGACTGGGCTTCCATTTTTACAATGAAATGGGCCTAGTCAGGAAGGGGGCCTTCTTCAACAATGCAATTCACGTTTTGGAGAGACAGGACCACCCAATAACTGAACTGTAAAGGTACATCTCAAATCCAACACCTCTCCTAAATACGTCAAGACTCGTCAACCTCCTTTTGCTCTCTGGGAAGGGATGGATGAAGAACTGTCTCGCTTTGAATATTCAGGGATAACCAAAAAGGTACCGTTCTCAGAATGGGCCACTCCTATCGTCCCGGTAGGTCTAATGGAGATTATTATGTGTTTGTATCTGTGACGGTTACAAGATCATAATTAACAATGTGATTGAGGATGACAAACTACATCCGATTCCCAGAATAGACGATATTGAGGCCAAACTCGCAGGTGGAGAGAAGCTCTCAATGATTGATTTCTCTCATGCCAATACGCAGCAGCAACTTGACCCCACTCCTAGACCTTTGACAAAAGTCAACACGCACAAAGGTTTTTTTCGAATATCAGATGTTGTGTTTTGGCATTTCCCCGTGCCAAAGGATTTTCCAACGTTTAATGAATGGTCTATTTCAAGATGTCCCCAATACTGTTTATATTCGACAATCTGTATGTCACGGGTGCATATGACGAAAAGCATTTGGCCAATCTCAACATGGTCTTAAGCTTGTGTAAGGAAAAGGGTCTTGTAATAAAACGAGAAAAGTGTGATTTTTTGAAAGGAGAAGTTGATTTTCTGGGGCATCGGTTGAACAAACATGGTTTACAGCCTCAGAAAGACAAGATCAGGACAATCAAGGAAGGCCTAGCCCAACCATATGTGCATCAACTGAAATCACCTCTGGGGTTCATTAACTATTACTCAAAGTTCATCAGCTAACTCTCGCAAAGGTAAGCCCCTCTTTATAGTCTTTTGAACAAGAGTGCCCAATGGCATTGGGGTAGAGAACAACAAAACACTTTTGACAGTGCTAAATCGTGTTAACTTCTGAACAATTATTGGTTCATTTTGATCCTTCAGTACCACTGAGACTTGCCTGTGATCCATCGCCAGACAGCTTAGGCATTGTGTTATTACATGTGTTTAACAATGGTGTAGAAAATCCAATAGATTTTGCCAGTAGAACATTTTGTGTTCCGGAACGTAATTATTCTCAGCTTGATAAAGAAACCTTGGTAATAATTTTTGTACTCAAATTTCATAAATACTTGTACGGTATGTATTTTGAATTTGTAACCGATTCGTGGACTTCGTTACTATACTACTACGAATTGATCATAAATCATTGTTGGCTTTGTTAGGAGAAAACAAAACAATTCCTGATCATGTTTCAGCTCGCATGCAAAGATAAACTGTCACTCTTTCTGGTTACAAACATGAGCTGGTCTAATGACCGGGATCAGAAATTAATGCTGATTTATTTAGCCGTCTTCCAGTCGAAGACAGTACCGTGAGTAACACTCACCAACGTGTCCCAGCAGAGATAATCCACCGGCTTGTCATACATGGTTGGCCAGAAAACATGTGATGCTATTGGACCTTACAATACCAGAAGAAATGAACTAAGTGTTGGGCAAAATTGTTTACTTTGTGGGACTATAGTAATTATTCCACAATTTCTATACGATTTTTTTTTTTTTGATGATTCTGCATGATTCTCATATGGACATAGCCAAATTGAAGGCACTTGCCAGGTCACGGGTTTGGTGGCCCGGTTTAGATGTAGATGTAGAGCAAAAAGTCAAAATGTGCTAACAATGCAAGTTACTCTCTAAACAACCAGCCAGAGCACCTTTACACCACTGGGACAGGCCAAAGGAAGCTTGAGATAGAATCCATTGTCATTTTGCACGTCCCGTCACGAGGAAATGTTTTTAGTATTAGTTGATGCTCATTCTAAGTGGCTAGATATTAAAATCATGCCAAACATAATTACAAGGCAAACCATCATAGAAATGTGCAAAATTTTCTGTTATGGGTTTACCAAATTGCATTGTGACTGACAATGGCCCTACTTGGACAAGCATAGAATTTCAGAAATTTGTGTTTGCCAGTGGGATACATCACACCACACTATCGTCGTACCAACCATCCTCAAATGGACTGGCAGAAAGATATGTGCAGACTCTGAAGTCTGCAATGATAAAGATACACCATGGTTGTCTCAACGAAAAAGTGTGTAGTTTTTTAAACAAATATAGAGCAACTCCTCATCCCACTGTCTACCATAGCTTATGCTAAGTAGGGGAATCAAGACTCACATTGATTTATTAAATCCCTCTGTAGAATCTCATGTTCAATCTCAGCAAGCTAGACAAAGTCAAATCATGGTAGACATTTCCAAAATTGAAATGAATGATGATGCTGTTATACGGAATTATCCTGGCAGAGAGAAATGGATGCCTGGTAAAATGATTGAAATAACAGGACCTTTACCATTCAGAGTACAAACCCCATCTCAAGGTGTCATTAGAGGGCACCAAGAACAAACCAGAGTCTGGGGTTACAACTAGATCTTTAACTCCATGGATTCAAACCCTCATGCGGATGAAATAGGGGATTTTTCTGGTGATGCAAATTAAACAAGGGTTGCCACATGATTCGGTAAAGATGAGCACTTAGATAACAGCAATGCAATTGACTCTGAAATAGGTTGCTAATCCTAGGTCTACCCAGTCTTGAATGTAGGGGCCTCAGAGGTAATATTTATGAATGATACTTATAAATATGTGCGTAGAATTTATCAAACGGAGAGACCAAACCTCGAACGGTTTCAAACTCCTTGCAATACAAGAGGGCACAACCTTAAACTTAAAAAACAACAACAAAAAAACAAAACAAAACAAACAAAAAAAAACCCCCAAAAAATAAACCCCAGAGCACGACTGCAAATTAGAGGAAACAACTTCTCTAATTGAGTTATTTACAATTGGAATACATGTAGTCTCCCTGAGCATGGGGTGAATGCAAACAATGTCAATAGCTTTGAAAGTAGTTTAAGACAAGCACTGGAAAAAAACATCCAAGTATATTTGACCCCAAGTACCACTGCTAACTTTACGCCCACGTTGCGTGATTCTCAACGAACTTTGAACGTCCATCGACATCATCAACGAACAGCTACAGTGAAAGCTACACAAGTCGGTCCTATAAATATTAGACAAACTGAGCCGGTCACTGACCCCAGCCATTGACCTGTGGTAAGTCATAATCAAAGTTCGGTGGACTCCTCTGCAAGTCAGTAGCATAGGTTGCGTCCACCGCATGGAAATCTTAAGTCCACTAGATGGCGTAAAGCACCAAATATATTGAAATATTGATTCGTATTGATCTTCATAAGCATATTTATTTGCTTATGTTGTGTTATGTTTTCAACATTTCCAAGTTTATGCATAACTGGTTTTTATAACAGTTAATATACACTTATTTCTGCTTCTGCTACACATGTATTTTCAAGTGTATGCATCATTGTTATTGATGATAGTTAATATACACACATGATACATAACATAAGTTATATCCTGTTTGATTTTCTATAAGTCAATGGCATTGAAAGATAAATGCACATTTACGGTTTACTTTTACATGTACTATTTGCTTTGTTGTTGCCGTTTCCGTTGTTTTTTTTTGTTGTTGTTGTTGTTGTTGTTGTTGTTGTTGATGATGTTGTTGTTGATGTTGTTGTTGGTGTTTTTTGTTGTTGTTTTTTTTCTTTGTTTCTGTTTTGATTTTTTTGTGTCGATTTTGTTCTGTTTTATTCGTTGTTTTTGTTTTGCTTTGGTTTTTTGTTTTGTTTTGTTTTGTGTTGTTTTTATTCACCTTTTATGAGTTTTTTTTCTGCTTCTGTCACATTGTTTAAGGATACTTTTGACATGAATGGGTCGTCTTTTTTTTTAATTTGGTCTAGACAAGATTTTATAAGCTTTCGTATTTTCATGATTCACTTACAAGGTGAAATGGTTTGAAATAATTAGTTTTTTTGTTGTTGTTTTTTGTTTGTTTTTTGTGGGGTTTTTTCTTTTTGTTTCTTTTTATTTATATTCTTTTCCTTTCGTTTTGATTTGAGGGTTTTGTCACTTTTTATCTTTCCTTTTATTTGCTTTCGTAATTGACATTTACCTTTGTATATACATGTATGTAATTTAGGTCAAGAAACAAACGTCCATGATCAAACTCGATGACCTTAGAGACACTGACCCTAAGACTGTTTTACAGTGCGTTTCACAATACATAGTCAAACAGGACGGACACTGATGACAATTTCAGATAGAATTGAAACGTTGCGACAAATTGAAACTTCGTCGTTATTTTCACGAAGATGAAATATGAAAAATATAGTGAAATGGACTGGAACAATTTATAATAAGAGTAGTGTTTTTTTTCTCGTTTTCATTATCCTTCTCCATCTCTCTCTCCCTCTCAATCTCCCTCTTCTTCTTCTTCTTCTTCTTCTTCTTCT
>JBCHJU010466181.1:0-12594 GCA_039654505.1 Plocamopherus imperialis
CCCCCCCCCCCCCCCCCCCCCCCCAAAATTTTCCTGCTTGTTCTTGTTTACTGCTCTTATTTCTGTAGGCCTTTTCAAGTTTCCGTTGTAGTTTGCTTTTCTGTTTTAGTGTAAAAATTGGAATACACCTTTCTCTTAAAATGTGTCATGATGTTATTTTCTTAAAAATTAAAAGCCTCTGTGGGAACTTCTAGTGATGAAAGACATGTCTTCAATAGCACTTGATTTATGTCTGACATCTCTTTGCCAGACATACGAGGGCGTAGGAATCTACCATCAGCTCCAGGTCTTCAATACCGATCTCATAATTCGAGTGACTCTAGTCTGGAGCGTCACAGTGTAGACACAAATGGAAGTGATGAGGTGAACCTGGCTCCAGAAGCCATGAGAGGTCCTACGTCAAGACTACAAGCTCCCAACTATCGAAGTAACCTTACGTCAACATCTTTACCAAAGCGGGGAATACCATCAGGGCTTGCCCCAGGTCTGGCTCAGCCTCAAAGAGCAATGGCCCCTCCACGGAAAACTGGACTGCCAACGTCCAGACGCCAAATAGCTCGTCCTTCAACAGCTGTGCGATCTTCACTTCCCACTTTTAAAAGGTAGAATGAAACTTTGCTAACCCTTTTCTGTCTGAAAGCAATATATATGATTCTTCATATAGTTGTTTTATTATACCTGGATTGCAAGGATTTTTAAATTGTTATTGGGGGTGGAATTATTATCACAAGAATTTGATATTACTGTAATTGTTCATGAGTATTATAGTGTAATTATAGATGAGTTCCAAAAGACCACCCAAACCTCTCTATATTACCAGGTTCTGTTTTTGTTTTGTTTTCTTATGAGACTTGAATTTAAAATGCTTATGACAGGCTTAAACAAAATGCCTCCATCCCCCACCTACCCTTTCCTTCTTCCTTCCTGAAAGATTGTTTTTGAATTCAATCTGGTAAATCTGTCTAATAACTTGGTTTTCATAAATCCAATGGCATTAAGCTTTTCTTTGATATACGGAGAATGGAAGGCATACAGCCTATCACCCAGTTACAAGGTCTGTCTTCTACTAAACCAGCATTGCCAAAAGTCAATTACATTGAAAGGTGGGAGGGAAGCAAGGATGATTTTGGATGCTACACCAACAGACTTTTCATTCTGCATCATGTGACACCTCAAGTTTTTTTTTGTGAAACTGTGAAAGTTACAATTTTTTATGTTTCCAATCATATATTTCGAGTTGTGCATTAAACAATTGTGAAAATATGTTAAATATCTTGAGTAGGATTATTGAGCCTACATTCAGTCTAGTTCCTCAGAGAAAATTTACCATAGCCAGTTGTCTGTCCTGAATCAGCATTGTATATTTTTCGTCTCATCTCAAGGTGATGTGTTGATATGTTATGAATAATGTTTATACATATCACCCTCAAAACATGTACTAGCGTAAGCCACATGTGACCCGGAATCGAGTTAGAATCAACATTCGATTACTTGTCTCAAATATTTTCTCCTCTGTAAAAATCTAAGGAATCAAGCAACGAATAGGGGATATAAAACTGATTTTGATTTAAGTCACAATAAGATTGCAGAAGTTGTCCAAAACTTTAAATGGCTTTCCTGCAAAAGTAACAAAATGTGGCTTACGCTAGTTCGTGTTTGGAGGGAAGATATACTGTGTGCGAGAAAAAAAAATGTGCAGGACTTCAAGGGGCCATAACTCTCTTTAATTTGTATCGATTGAAATGAAACTTCATGCATACATTATTTAACTTATTATCAACATAATATGTATTGTGATTTAGAACTAAATATGACCCAGCATAATGAAACCCCACCGATTTTAACAAGCGTACTCAGAAAACTCCATATCAATGTTGTATAAATGATTTACAGGATGTCTTGAAAAATTGCACAACCAGGTACAGTGAGTCATGGGTATTAAAGTGATTCTTGCTAATAAAACAATCTAGTAGAGAATTTTATAACCAGTCTATTTAACCAAATCCCAATCAAATTGTTTCATGCAAACTGAAGTTATATCAATTTTATTGAAGCATGATTGTTTCAATTGTCAGATTCCACTGAAACCGACCGGGCGGTGGCCGCCATGGCGATTTCATTTGATTTGGGCGTTACCATGCCTCACTAATACTCACCATTTTGGGCATAGCTTCCGCTTCGCTGGACCGAATTTTATGAAATAGACTGCAATCAACTCGAGACATTGTTTTATTAGCAAAAATCATTTTAAAACCCACGACTCGCTGTACTTGGCAGTGCAGTTTTCAGGGACGCCCAGTTTATCATTTTTGCACTGTTGATATGAGGTTTTCTGAGAAGGCCTCTTAAAATCATTGGCGTTTCATTATGCTGGGTTATACTTTGCTATAAATCGACATGCATATTGATAATAAGTTTAATAAGGTATGTGTAAGGTTTTTTTTCGATCCATACAAAATTAAGAGAGTTATGGCCCCTTAAATTCCTGCACATTTTTTTTCTTGCACCCAGTATATGTGCTGTTAAAATTGGAATGCCTGCTTATAGAACGCTGAAACAAATTAATTTAGTAGCATGATATTACAGATTCTTAGTACATTTTCATTACCTCTTAAATTTTATTTTTCTTTATTTTCCCTTAACTTAAAATCAGCACATTGTATGATTCGTACTATTATTTCCTCTTCTTTTTTTTTTCTTTTCATTTTTTTCCCCCATGATCTTGTCAAATTTCTTAAAATCAAAAGTGTTTTGACTTTCAGACCAAATATGCCTCCTTCCAAGCCAATGTCACAGACAGAAGAAGAAAGCTGGCAAGATGGATGTTTTTGACAGACACCCAGTGCGGAAATGATAAAAAATTCTGTTGGACATTGTTATTGTAGAGAAATGTGTATAGCGTGCAGTTGTTGAGCATCTAAAATGCTACTTCTGCAAATTGATACAACTTGCAATATGTGCACTGAGAATGTTGCTTTTCTTCAGCTTGTCTTTCCTGCAGGGATTTGCTTGATAGTAATCACGTCAGCTAATTCAGTGCTGCTTTGCATTATGTATTCATTTTGTTGTACGGATAAAATATTGAGGTGCAAAATTTGCATTTGGACTTTAGGCTATATATACCATGGGCATTTCTAACATGTTGATTTCTGTTTGTTCATCGTTTGCTTGTCATGGTATGGCAATATAACTTACGGTAAAGTATATGCATATTTTAGTGACATAGAAATTTTGACATATCAGATTTTGTCTCCAGATCAGTGAAGTTGTAAAATTGTGAATGTGATGGGTACTCTTGTTGCCCACAGTAAGTGTACCTGATTCACAGAGGTAATCTATATGCATGATCTTTCTTTTTGATCAAAGAGGCAGTTCTCAGCATTAATACTTTAAAAAATCCTCCCCCCTCCCAAAGAGCAAAGAGGAAAAAGATCAAATTACCATCAACTTCAGTCAGTTTTGATTGTCAATTTAAAGGAAAAGGATCTGTGCAAGGACAAGTCCGGTCCTATTGTGGCCGTTCCTCTATCCATGTTAAGGTTAAGGAAAGAATTTGAAAAAGAAAGAAAAAGGAAAGAACTTTAACACTCTTTCATGATGGTCCAAGTTATGCCCTTTGGAAGATATAGCTTAAGAAAATAGTAAATAGGAATTTTAATCACAAAGCATAGTTGCTTGTACCTTACAAAATGTGCATTTATCATCAGAGGTGAGATAAAGTACCATACCTTCAATAATCATACCTTTGCATACACTTTAAAGCATTAGCATAAATGATAGTTCACAAATGTTGATCTCTATCACATTATGATTGATGCGGCTCTCCCCTCCTCCCCCAGTAAATTGTGTCTTCAATTTGACATAGAACTACTGTATCTAGAGCGTGTAAATATATTAATCATTTCATTATAGCTTTTAATAAATGTCTTTGTTAACACCATAGTGTAAATATCTGTAATTCATTATGCAATCACTGTGTGATCACATATGTATGTTAGGATGAAAGCGGATGACTGCTGTTTTTTGACTATGAAGAGTTGTAATTGGATATATATGTTTAAATTTTATTTTAAAAGGTGAGCTTTTTTTTATCTTCATTAGAGCTGTCTTGTTTCGTTTTTGCTTCCACCATTTCTATTTTTGTAATGCGAACAAGAAATCTTCCTGAAATTCCATATTGAGTGTCCTTTTGCCTTCACTACCTTGGACTTCGTATGTCTTGTTCTGTTTCCGTATAATAGCTTTGAACCTTTTGGAAAAAAGTATTACAGATGTCATACAGGAAAAAATTATGTCTACATGACCCTTTCTCTTGGTAATCATTTTAATTGTGAGTGGATTCAAAGTAAAATTGCACTAATGTAGCGCTTATCCATAGCACAACCATGCTCCAAGTACTTCGCAATTGCTTCCCTGGCCAGTAGCAAGCACATACCACATAGGACGTCGCATCAGCCTGTTTGGCTGTTGACATTTTTTTATCGGACATACAACGCTTCCAAATGGCCGGTACTCATTTTCACATGGGTGGAGTGAAGCTGTTGAAAATTTTCTTGCTTAAGGAAAAAAACCCACATGTGGTCTGAGGTGGGGTTCGAAACCATTACCTTTCACTCCAGAGTCGAACACCCTATTCATCCAGCCATTGGGCCTCCTTTAATTAACAAGGAAGGGGTTGTTTTTTTTACAAAGGAAAATTTTTAAGGAAAGTATGGGTTTTCCATATTGTTGTGTTCAGCATCTGACAAGTCTTTACTCTTATTTGTGGGTTTTGATATTTCAGTGTTTTGCTACAGCTTATATATTTGCAAATCTCATGTTTGTAATAATGGTATCTGAGTGAGATATATGTGTACGTAATTTATATTTGTAATGAGAAATTTTGATGTTGCTTAATCAGGGTATTGGGGTGATTTTTATCACTATTGATAGCTCATACAAAACACTATAATAATTACATGAGCTTGAATTCACTTTTTTTTTTCTTTTATTGTGCTAATTTTAGGTAGCCGATGAGGTGTACTTAGTACTGTTTCACCTCACATTGGCCGTACCAATAGGTAAATGGTAGCTTGTGAACAAATAGCTAATATAGGCCCAATTTGGCGGCTTGTACCGTATCATGTTTAACAATGATGAATCTTTTTGTACAAATCACATTGCTAACACTAGAAATATGCTCAGTAACAGCAAAAAATTTCATATTTATTGTCATGCCATGGATTTACCCCACACCCTTATTCTTATACCAAATTTTAGAGGAAGAATTTTCAAGACAATCATTTAAAGCAAAATTTTCGTTTCATTTCTTCTTTCTTTCTTTTCTCTCTCTCTCTTTTTTTTTTTTTTTTTTTGATTAACATCAACTTCAGTTTCGTGCAAAAGAAATAAGAGACCATTTACAATTAGTAAAATTTACTTTCTGCAAAGCCTTTACAAAATTAGAACATTATTTTAACCTGCAAACCATGTAAGAGGTATAAATTGGGTCCCTTAGATAATTACAACTTTGCTTATAGTACCACGAGGTAGAGAGGTGAAACTTCTCGTCTGTGTGTAATGAAGAATGTTACCCGTTGCCTTTTTGATCTCATTTTTTTCCCCATATGTTCTTGTTACAAATTGTACAATGAATTGAGCTGAATATTTCATCTTCATTAGTGTCGGTGGGTTTTTTTTTTTTTTTTTTTAATGTCCTTAGTCAATTCTTTGAACTCTGTATATTACTCCATAGCTCTGCTTCTTATCGAATACTGTTTGACTTCTTTTCTTCGGGGATTTCTATGCTTTCAGTTGAAGCATTCTTATATTATTGAGCACCTTTCTTTTCCTTGTAGCAGATCCCAAAAGCTTGTATACCTGTATGTACTGTTACCTCTCTTCATTGAAATTAAAATAATTATTCCTTTGTAACTGTAGAACAAATTTTAAGTTTTCAAAACAAATCAGCACTCTCTCGTCTCTAACATGTTCTTATTTTCACATTGTTTATTATGGGCTTAGTGACAGAATAGGCCCCTGTCTATTTTATGGCTGGACTTATCTTATTTTTACTTAAAGTTTCCTTGGAAATGAATGTGTTTGTTAGAAATGGTCATATTTGTTATATTTTGTCTATCTTGAAGTTGTGTTGGTAAAGTTATAAACTACATTTTGTTACAATTCTGATATGTATTACATGCACTGTGCCAGACTAGACCTATACTTACCCATAAAGGATTGTTGATTATAGGGTGTGCTAAAGTTTGCTACCAATTCTTTTCTGTGATGTGAAGAGGTGGCTTATGTAACATTGCAAGCTGTTAGAATTTGTACACCCTATGATTCTGTGATATATTATTGTATTGAGGTTTATAAGTATGCCATGTTTTGTTTTTTAAGTCGACAAGATAACCCTTATTGGCGATCAACATCTATAGCACTTAGCCCGAACTACTAATGCAGTCAGGAAGGAACTAACACAGTTTGGAACTAACAGGATTGAGGATGAAGGAGAATCTTGCATGATTCATAGAACTAACGTTAAGGTGTTTTGCCCTCATCTCTGTTGAGAGGGATCGTCTCTTTGTGGACAGACAGTTTAGAAATAACAGAAGTAAGGACAAAGGAGAAACTTGATGATTCATAGAACTAACGTTGAGGAGTTTTGCCCTCATCTGTGTCTTGAGGCATTGTGTCTTTGTGGACAGACAGGAGAAAGGGTGAAGTGTGTTAAAGTAGTAATCATGATTAGAAAAATAATCCTCGATCCCTCCATTTCTTATGTTTAACATGAGAAATTTCTGCATGTGAAATAAGATCTAGTTTGATGAGTGTGAATGAAAATGATAAAATTTCAATGCATTGAGGGGTAAGGTGCCTGATTGCCTAGGTTTTGATTTCTTGGTTTCCCTCCCTTTCTATTATTCACCCCATAAATGACTTTTGACACTTGAAATTTTTATTATATCACTGAGGTAAATATTTTTAAACTAATACCTGCAAGCTAGTACATCATACATTTTGAAATAAGGTTAGATTTTTTTTTTCAGTCTTGTTAGTCTTATGTTATTTATTGTCATCGCCAGTTTCATAGTATGCATTATGTGCAACATTAATCGTTATCGGTATTGCGTGGATATGTTTGTAACTTAATAGCAAAATTATTTTATGTGGCTCCATTCAGATATATTGATTCTCCGGCAAATTGTCGTTTTTCCTGCCATTTTCACCTTTTATTTTTAGAAATAAAAACTTCCCATTTTTCTTATGTCATGCTATCACTTAGTGGCTGATTTTTCCTATTTACTTTGTATTTTTTCCAAGCTTCATTTTCTCTTGACAGTAGGCCCATTGATAGGCTTTTAATTGTCCCCTGATGTTAAATGTGAAGCGTTTCGCTCATCTTCAGCTGTCATAAATTACTGACTGTAGTGAGCTGTGTCACAGGCAGTTTGGTCAGGCCTACATATTTCATCCTCGTGTGACCACCCGACCCCATTGTCTTAATTTATTTCTACCCAAATCTGGCCAAATGTTAAGAGAGATGAAACTTATAATGAAATAAGGGTGGCAAATGGTATAATGCTCTAACCATAATGAGTGGGAATTAATTTATATATTTTTTGTGTGAAAGTTACTGTGAATGGCAGGTGCTTAGGCCTTATTAGGCTTTGTTTGGGTTTTTTTCTGATTTGGTTAATCATTCCACCACCATTTCAGTTGCATTTTCAAAACGTTCCTTTAAGTTATTGTGTATTGGGAGAAGAAAAAAGAGAGAATTTCCCCCAAAGTTAATGGGTATTGGATCCGGAACAAGTGTGGTTTGCAGTGTTTATCTATGCATCAAAGATCTATTTTGACCTTAGTTTTAAACACTAAAGTGGCAGATTTTCATAGACCATAACACAGGTCAATGAACTTTGGCAGTTTTGTTTTCGGAACATTTTATTTAAGGTTTACATTCAGGTGTCCACTCCACAGCTATTGCACTATCAGTCCACATCTTGCTTTCTTCATGAATCCATTTTGAAAATATTTTTAAAAAGTTATATGAGCCTGCATTCAAATGAGCCAATTCCTAAAACTCATATTAATATTGCTTTTTCTGGATGTGAAAATCGTAAAAAATTAGCGTTTTTCATCCATTGGTTACTACTGTGTAACTGTCATGCTTCAGAGGTTGCCTCCTTCTTGTTCTACTGCTGGATTTGGGACATAACAACTGTACTGTGTTTCAAAAGACTCCTTCAGCAAGGAAGATTCTGCTTAGTAAGCTGCCCTACCCTTCATCTCCTCTCTGGGGGGTTTTTTCTTCTCCCCCGCTCACTGCTTGAAGTGACCATCATTTGTAAATGTTTATTCACATATGCAGCAAATGACTAATATATTTATTGTGCCGGTCTGACAAATAAGTTCATTGAATGCAGTTACCATCATTACTGGGTTTCCCTTTGCTTTTTCTTTAGTCATACATTTGCTTTGGTTATCAATTCTAGCCTACTTAGTGTACTATCAAGATGCATTGTGTAGCATTGTCAGAGATAAGCTCATGTTGCACAAACTTTTTTCTTTTTATATTTCCATTATCCCTACTTTATCAAAACTCATGCATAGGAGAAAGGAAAAAAAACTGATTTACTCCCATTTTCCATGTCAATCTTGAAACCCAATAGATTAACATACACTTTTTAAATGCATGGACATTTCTCAGATATGAGTACAGCTTGCCCTTTATACTGTTGCTTTAGACACTTAATTCATCGCTTTTGCCCATGTCTTATCGTTCTTACTACAGTCTATGTTAGTTTACTTGCAATATAGTAATGTAAATCTTTTTTTCTTGTCATGAAGGGAAAAAAATATTTTGACGTGGTCAAGAACAGAAACAAACTCACCCAGAGTATTTTTGTCTACGAAGTTCCATTCCTTTATTTGCATTTTGCCTAGCACTAGTAACACCCTGTCATTTTTCTGTCAAATTAAGATGTATAAGGTCTCAGCTCCCTTTTTTATGAGCTGCATATATCCAGCCATTTTTGTTTTTCATTATAATCTGCTCATCTTTGTTACTTGTTTCACTCTCTCTCTCTCACCATTTTTTTCTTGCATATGGATGTGACTTATTTATCCACCACTTTTCCCAACTTTGGCTGCAGTTTTGCCCATGTTATACCTGCCCTGGCCCCAAAATGAACTACAAAATACCCCCCCCCCCCCTCTCACACACACACACACACACACACCACAACAAATATAATCAGACCCTTTTTCAGGCAACATAATTACATGTACATCATAATAAATTCATACATTAATCCTTTGTAGAAAAAAATGAGTTAACTAAGTGCATAATGTATAGAGTAGTATGGTAAAATGTCAGCACTACTTAAAGGTGGGATCTTGAGTTGAAAGGGAGTAAATGGGTGTGGCATTAGAAGCTAAGAGTCAGAGAAAGAGGGGATGGTCTTTTCTCACTACATACACCTTCGGTTGCCTTTCTTCATTGGGGGGAAGTAGCTTTCCCTCCTGGCCAATGCCCGTCTGTAATTACAGATGGTTTATTTCGTTCAGTTCTAGTGTTTGGTTTGGTCCTTGGCAAGGAGGACTGCTGGACTGGGTTATGTCAGTTATGGTCAGCTAGTCTCTTGCCAGTCAACATTTTTCCTATGACCATATTGATGCAGTCTGCTGGCTATTTCTCGTGCTCAGTGTTTTTCCATCATTGCACATCTATATAATGATTGAAAGAATTTGAAAGAAAAAAAAGTGGCCACTATTGTATTCCATTTTTTTTTTGTTTTTGTTTTGTTGTTGTAATATTAATTTTTGCTCTTGTAGCCGGTTTTTTCTCTCTCATTGTTTGCTTATGTTTTCACATCCATGCAGGACAATACAATTTTCTTTCTGTACCTTTTGTCTATCTTGAAATGAAATCTCCAGCAGTAAAAATTTCTCGATCACACGTTTTTGTAGCTTTGCACCCGTTTCTTAAAATTTGCTACTCATAAATGATGATTATATAGGAGGTCGTGTGATTTCTCTTTTAAGCACTCATTTCTTTTTATTTACCTATGTGCAATTTTCCAGCTCCCACCCTTCATTTACCATCCTTCCATGCATTTTCCCTACTTCCTCTATATCTCACAAACAAGAATTTTGTTTACTCAATGTCATAAAGCGTCATGGGTTTTTGTTTTCCTCTGAAAGGGTTGCTCACAGGATAAAGTTAATGAAAGTGGTGGATATTGAAATGCCATTCTCTCCGTGCAATTTCCACTTGTTTTGGGCTAGATCTGTCATAATAGTGAAGTGCGAGAAAGCATAGCTGATGTGAGCTATGAGACATTGGTTTGGGTTTGTTTTCCGGTTAATTTTTCTCTTCTGACATATTCTTATACCTATATATATATTATCCCAAAATATGTAGAAATCCCACACTGTATAACTTTTAAAACATTTTTTTAGTGTCTTTTGGTTGTTGTTGACACCAATGGTGGTGGAGCATTGTGTCTGCTGTGCGAGTGTTATTGATGAAATATTATTGTGTTAATTATGATCTATTTTAATTATATAAATATATATATAATGATGACATTCTTATAATATCCCTCTTTTGCCTTGGAATGCTAACTGATAAAGCATTATTGGCACTGTGAGAACTGGATTCTTCAAATAAAACATGACTACTGGATGACATGATGAAAACTATAATGTGCTTTGGAGTTTTTACTTTTTCACTTTTTATTTTGATTTGCAATTGAGAGTATGCAAACCATGAAATGAAGTCTGTCTTCAAACTTGAATGCCAAATCAAAATCAATAGACATTGACGTGCATTTTATACATGTAGGTTAATTGGATTTTTTTTTCTACAAAATTGTGGGACAATACACGGTAACAAGTACAAGGTTCAAATGGAAGTGCGCATTCTCTAATCCATCGAGAGACTAAGAATATCTCATTGCCTCAATGACCAGTAAAACAGAAATACATTGTACATGTACATCGCCAGTGGCAAGATAAAGATGAATCATGAAGCCCGGTACGAGTATAAAATCAAGAAATTGTTGGAAGCGGGCTCTCGTGAATACATGTACAGTGTAAAATTTATACAGAGCCTTTGCCCTCGGTGTCTCTAAAACACGAAAGGACGCGAAAAGACACGAAAAAACGCGAAAAGATCTTTTCATGTCTTTTCGTGTCCCTTCGTGTCTTCAGATACATTGTATTTTTTCGTGTCTTTTCAGATCTTTTCGTGTCTTTTCAGATGTCTGTTCGTGTCTTTTCATGTCTTTTGTGTCTTTTCAGATGTCTTTTCGTGTCTTTCCAGATGTCTTTTCATGTCTTTTCAGATGTCCTTTCGTGTCTTTTGCATTTTAGTAGGAACCTTTGCCCTTGGACTTTAATTAATGATGTCCTTTCCGCGAATGGCCATTTCCTTCACATAAACACCATCCCCAACTCGCTTTCAGTTGCGAGTCCAAAGCACTACCGCAATGCCACTGACAAATACATGTAAACTATTGAGCATTGCAATTTGCCCATGATTACATGGCATGTCCATACTATTACTATAGTGTTTATTGTCTTATAAAGGTGCATGTGCAAAGTTACATGTATAAGGAGCTCTGTACATTACATTTACATGTATGGACATATATGTTCTTCGTAAGTAATATCTGACTGACTAATTCTCTCGTGACATAATATATTGATTGCTTGTTTTGCAATATTTTATTGTCTTTCTTACTTCCTTTCTTTCTTGTTTTCTACTTCTTTTTTTTTTCTATATCTATCTGACGCATCTGACTTTTCTTTCTTTCTTTCTTTTTCCTTTTCATCCTTTTTCTTTCTTTCTTTCCTTCTTTTTATTTTATCGACTTCTTTTTTCGTTCTCACAATTCTTTTTCTTGCCTTCTCTCTCTCTTAGTCTTTTATGTTTTTCTTTCTTGCTTTCTTTCTACTCATTTTTCTTTCTTTTTTTTCTTTCTCTTCTCCTTATTCTTTCTTTCTCTCTTTTCCACCGTTCTTTCTTTCTTTCTCTCTTCTCCACCGTTCTTTCTTTCTTTCTTTCTTTCTTTCTTTCTTTCTTTCTCTTGCTGTCCACCATTCCACTTCATCAAGACCATCAGCCACCGACCGACCGGCCTGCAGAGCGACCGACCCTTATCACGAGGGGCTTAAGACGATTTGTACGCCAGCCATTTGAGGGCTTTTTAAACGCTGTTGACATAGCTGACACATCAAATCCCCCACTAGCACGACCCGAAACTCCATGGGAGTTGCGTCCCCTGGCTGAAGGGACCTTTCACTTTGAGCCCCCCTCGGGTTTTGGCGGGGATTTCCTACCTCTCTGGGTGCACGATCCACGTCATTTCATGAACTGATCCGTGATCTTTTATCACAATTGGATATATCTATGGATATGGATTGTAAGCTTGAACCTTATCGAATCTTGTTACTAGTTACATACACAGGGTACTACACCTATACCGGTATCGCTCTCGTCAATAGCAGATCTTATTTGAGTCGGGTATCTCTCTCTCTCTCTCTCTCTCTCTCTCTCTCTCTCTCTCTCTCTCTCTCTCTCTCTCTCTCTCTCTCTTTTTTTTT
>JBCHJU010466292.1:0-12591 GCA_039654505.1 Plocamopherus imperialis
TTCAATTTTCATGCCTGTTTTTTGTTTTTTTTTTACTCAGGTCTGAATTTGTTATGGTTCGTAAACCCTCATGGTCTAATGAAGACATCACTTTTAGTGGACATCCAGATTTTGGCAAATTTATGCTATGGTTTTCCAAGATTCATGTCTACATAACAGTACTGCTTGGATATTTGATTTGCATGTCCTAAGCTTCATTTGACATTATATAAAATGTTTGTTGATGTCGATAATTTTTTAAATACATGTTTTCCTTATGATTTTCTTGCCGTGTAAAGTCTTTCTTCACTTGTTTATGGCGAGTACTTGCCATACATAGAAAGATCAACACTGCCCCTATTTTCAATACAGTAGTTACCGCCTAATTGGACGGTCATCCAGAAGCATAAAAAACGTCCATTTAGGTGGAATGTCCAATTAGGTGAAATGTCCAGTCAGCCAAAAAGTCAGGATGAGAAGGGTGATAGTCCATGGTTGGAAAACGATCACACCATCAAAGGGGATGTTGTATTTCATAAAAAGAGGTAGTAACCTTCCCACGTCGAATTGTCCTGTCGAGAAAACAAAGCACTAGGACTCTGGTAGACAACCAAGGAAAACAAAAAAGAGAATCATTGTCTCAATGTGTTGGACAATGAGAGGGATGGCTGTAATATTATGTAGGCTTGGTCCAACATATGATATGTCAAGCCGAGACAGATGGTTTGAGGGGGTGGTCACTTAAACGCTCGAATAAGATATGATTGGCCAACAACCATGTCATGGCATAGGCCCAGGCAGTGCATTGTATGCTTGAGAGCCGTCATGCCCTATAGCAGTACTTGACACCTTAGCTCTGTATTCACACCTTGACCATACCCACCAATAAACCCTTGCAAAACCCCCTTTCCCTATGCTAAGCACCCAGCAGAACAATAACCTATTCATACGCCTACGCTAAGTAAGCACCCTGGAGAACAACAGCCCATTGATACGTAAACTTGCTTTCTTTATGGCCCTTGAAAGTTGATGATCAAACCTTTTTACCGAATCCAAACGTCCAATTAACTGACATTTTTGTTCCTGGACCATCCAATTAGAGGTGATTTTTATAAAAAAAAACCTTTTCACTAAGAAAGCATTCACGAAGGTGAAACATCCATCCAGCCGTAGTTCAATTAGGCAGTAACTACCATTATTACAAACTCCCCTTCAGCCCACCCCCACCCCCACCCCCCAGAAAAAACATAAAAGCAAAGTAAAAAACAACACCAAGAGACAATAAAAAATGTAAAGACAAAAGCAAAATGTGGGAGTCAAGTTTTGCACTCGCACGGCATCCATCGTTGAAAAGCAACAACTTGAAGTCACCCTTCTTTGTGTTCTTATTCAACTCTTTGACTGCTTAAAGCTGATATATTGACATTAGCACGATTTAACCCTTAGACTACAATAAACAATTTGCCCTTATATCGGGATGAGCACGTCCATATATATGGGCATATGCATGAGTTGATTCTTTGACTACAATTTGCTCAATGGTCTCATCTCAATACATGGGCAAATTGTAGTCAAAGAGTTAAATTGCGCTCATACCAATATATCAGCTTTAAGTAATCAAAGAGTTAATCCAATAATTTTTTGACATGATTTTAATTCTTTAGACTTCATCCACCTCCCCCTCTTCTTTCCCATATCCTGTTTGTATTTTACATATATAAATGTGGAACACTGTTAAAATGAACTGTCTGTCCTCACTGAATTTATTTCATGTCATTTAATTTAATTATTCTTTCCATGCTTGTTTAGATTTAGTTTGCTGCCTCACAGTGTTTGAAGAATCTTCTGTCCCTGAGAGGTCATTATCAATTCAGTATTTAAGATTCGAGATGTTCAGGTGCAAAAGGCAATCACTGCCCATCACTGCAAATTTTTCACCTCTTGCGTTAGTTTACAGTGCATGGTGATTAACTTGTTAAATGTTTCAATGTGATCAATGTCTCATGTCCCACTCAGGCTATTTTCTCTAATTGAGTTTCTATTAACTTGACTACTGATATTGATATATATATATTATACATTTTTTATTCACTTTATATATATATAGATCTATATACATAATTCTATACATTGGCAATTATTGTATTGCATTATTTATATTTGCGCAAATCTACACTTACAAAGAGAACTTATCATTTTTTTTTTATAAATCAATTCTTAAATACGTTCTCAGTATGCCCTGTGATATGTCCTTTTGTCATGTGAATTAGAATATATGATTATTTTCAATCCTGTTTACGCCTGAAATCAGTACAAGTTTTTTAGTTGGCTCTCAATCATTTTGCTGATGGAATCATTTTATTTGACCTTGGCTTTTGTGTTCTGTATTAGGCATTTTTTTTTTTTTTCTCTCTTCATATGTTTTGTATCATAATTCAAATCAAATGCTCAACATTTTCATAGGTTATTATTAGTATTACTCTAAACAAATTGCGGTGAGAAGATGCGACAGACAAGTAACTGTGTGTTGTGAGATCCCACCAATCAGCAAATCAAATTAGGGGTCACAGTGGTACAGTGGTATGTGCTTTGGACTTGCAACCTAAAGGCTGGTAGTTTGAATCTTGTGAAGAACAATGTTATTTAACCCTTGGGCGAGGTTTTTATTTACACTTATTGCCTCTGTTTGTGGCGCAGCTCTTAGTGCTGACGCTTCGTATTTGGTTGAAAATCAAAAGACCAATTTCCTTTTATGGATTAATCAAGTTTAATTTTATTTTTTACTTATTTTTAAAACAAGAACAAAGACTGAACTGCACTACATGTGTACAGTGCTAGTGTAGCAAAGAAAAGAAGAATTGTTGGGACATGGTCTATATATAGAAACAAGTGAGGCTTACCTCGCGGTATGGTGATGCATGTTTCTGATTTTGTCAAATCTGCTGAGATCCACTCCTTGCGTTTTGTCTTCTTCCTTCTAAGGACCTATTCATATGTGTCAAGCCATAGTTTCTTGCTGTACTGCCGCAGTGCCTCAGTTTCTATTTCACTGTCTTCCATCATCTCTTGTAGTGGCTGGAACCTGTTGGAGAGGCTGATCCTAAAGGCTGTCTTTGTGTCTTTGCTTCTAAGCAGTCGGACATTTTGCCCTTGTATTATTGATATTGACTCCTTAAGTCGGAGCCTCATTATTTTAACCAGCACATGGAGGTCGGAAGAGACATCCGCATCTCTCACATCCGCACATCATGCCATGATCTCCCTAACTTCCGGCTGATGCAGATATGAATAATCTGGTTTTCCGTGAAATGGTTCGGGAATCTCCAGATGTATGTTCTAGAACTTTCATCACTTTTCAGGCTCATTTTGAGCCTTTTCTTTAGCCTCCTTTACGGCTAGTTTTACTTGGTCCCCATAAGGTTACTTGGACCTTTTTTCTTGGTAGGAGTCGCACATATTTTGTATATATATATCTGCCGGCAGTGCATACCTTTGCATCTGTCTCCTTTGGTTGGATATAGATTGATGGGTTTGTCTCGTAATGGAGAGAGAATCAATTAACTGTGTTAGCAAGTCAAATTATTTGTCATTACTGTCTTCTCGTCAGAGCCAGACAAGAAGTCAATAACTCTAACAATTGCTGTGGCTGCTTTGCTTACATTTTTCTGAATCGTGTTCAGTCTTGAGTCGGCCCTTTTTGCATAGGACTTAAGGTTGGCCCACTGTTTGTTTTTGGGACCACCACGTCCTCACAATTTTTTGGAGACTTGCGCTTGCTGCCTTTTTCTTTTATATTTTGTTCTTTCATCTGTTTGGGAAAGAGCTTGAGAACAAGTTGAGCCAACTCCTCACTCACTGGCTCTCCACATTCTTCCTCCTCATTATCCAATTCTTGACCTACAGATTTTATTATGTCTCTGCCATCCTCCTTCTCACCTTCCAGGATTGGTTTCCTGTGGCAATGGGAGAAATTTGGGGGAAATGTAGACCTACATTTTGAAGGCATGCTGGCTGCTCCTCAAGGCTCCAATGAGAGTGTTTCTGCATTTCATTTCTGTACTCGTTGACGAGTTGATGGCAGATGTCATCAATGAACGTTTGAAATGTTCTAAACCTTTTGGTGAGGACTTTATGAGGCCTGTAATTGTCCATGATGATATATGAAATATAACAGGCTCACATTATGAATTTTATGATGAGTCGTTTCGGCCAGAGCTGTGCCTGCGGGTTTTGTTCAGATGAGTCATTTGATCGTTAGTGTCACACCCTTCCATGAAAGTCATATATAGTCCTTCACTAGCTGTGGGAAAGTAATTCTTTTCTCTGTTCCATCTTTATTATTTCTTACTGTTGTTGAAACATCAGTAGGGTTGTGTTCGCTGGAGAGAAAATGAAGCGGTTTCCTGTCCATCCATGCAGTGCAAGAAATATTGTTGTGTTGGATGAATTCATGTTCACCCCGTCTGATTTTCCTTTTGGGACCCGCTTGTTTTGGAAAGAATTTTCTATTTGTCACTGTAGTTGTATTGTCTGTTTTGGTTCATTGTGGACGTTTACGTCGACAGACAACAATAGAACAACTGAAGTCATTCATGACGTGGAACCAACCAATTTTTCTATCGATCTCTCTAAAGCACGTGCATAGAACAACAAGGTTTTGTGCGCAAACTACAATAGCCAAGCAGTTAAAGGGACGTAACAAATAGAAACTTATTACTAATTATTTGTAAGGAATAGTTCATACTGTTGTGCAGATGACTTGTCAATACACCTTCCACCTTTAGTTAATAATTAAATTGATAAATATGACAATGTTCATTCAATATCATGGAACTGTCACTTACGAGTAAACTTTATCTTTTTGATGTTCAGCAATGAATGTTTCAGCAATGAATGTTTTTAAATTTCCTCTCTAGTTCTGGGAACGTCTTGGTTCATGTTTTTATTTTCTGTACTGGGTTGTAAACAGTAAATTCAAACAAACTGTAAAATGGAGAGAAAGGGGCATTATCCCACCCCTCAAAATTCACATATGATTTAAAAACAGATCAATTGAAGAGTACGGCATTATCCCACCCCTTGAAATACATATGATTCCTCTTACTTAGCAGGATAGACTTTAGAACAAAGTAACTGAAGAATATGGGGCATTATCCCATCCCTCGAAATACGACACAATTCTGCTTACTTTGCATGAGCCAAAAACGACCGAAGCTGAATGTGGTGATCAGCTCACAAGTCAAGTCGATTTGGTTTCCTTATTTGTCGACCTGATCTCCTAGGAGCCAACTGCTGCTGTGCATTGCAAGATGATGACATGTTTGTCGATCCGGAGCTTGCAGATGAAGATATCTCGAGCTCACTGGTGCTGGTCGCTGTAGTTTCTCGAGGATGTTGATTTCGTAGATTTGGACTTGTGTGGTATTCTTTTGGACTTTGACCCTCACGAGATGAAACAGCATAGCGTTCTTTCTGTTGTGGAGAGTACATTCTGGTTGGTTCAGAGTCATTTTCAATGTTGTCAGATCCTATGGGATCATTTTCAATGTTGTGAAATTCTGTTGTATCATATTCACTGAAGTGAAAGATGCCTTCTACCTAACGGAGATGTTTACGATTTCTTTGTAAGTATCAATGTTAATTTGTTCCTACGATGTAGGATCATGGCGCTATTTTCCTAATGACTTTCGCTGGTTTCTCCCACCGTTTTTCTTGGTCAGTTTTAACGAGTACAGTGTCTCTAGAACACAGTTCTGGAAGTACTTGAGTACCATGATCTCGCTCGTAATTTTGTTTCTCTTTTTCTTTCACAGATTTGTCTCTTTGTCGAAATTCTTCCTTTGTAATTGTTCGTCCTGTGAGATTGTGCAGTAGGCACGGTAGTGTGTTTTGTATTCTCCTTCCAAACATCAATTCGGCTGGACTAACTCCCACGTCTATTAGTGGAGTTGTTCTATGTGACAATACAGCTAAGAAAATGTCATCTTGATTTAAGATTTCTTTTGCAGTTCTCACTGCTCTTTCTGCCTTCCCGTTACTCTGTGGAAATCTTGGGCTACTTGTCTGGTGACAAAAATTCCAATTTTTGGCAAACTCTTCAAATTCTTCTGACTTGAAGGATCTGGCTTCGTCTGACACAAGATGATTTGGAATTCCATACTTAGCAAAGCAGTTCTTTAGCTGATAAAGCCGGGATGGTTCCGATTTTTTCTGGACGGTAGGCATGTCTGGGCGATACATGGCTAAGCCACTCTTTTCTTCTAAAGAATGAACCACCACCAACATGTCCATTCTGTGGTGAGAATTTAACTATAAATCATATACAACTTGAATGCAATAACCTGAACCACATTAGAGTGTCCTTCTACAAACAAGAAAACCTCTGTAACTTATTTCGATTCATCAAACATTAGAACATTCTGGGTTTTCTTAAACTCATAAACTCTTGTAATAAACTGTAATTATACCAATTAAAACAAACAACATTATACAACCTTTTATCATGTTTATCACATTTTTATCATAAACAATTCAAGCAATCCTTTCATCTGATTACTCCAAATAGAAAGCCCCGAGATCATCTACTATGGATGTACTGGTCTTTACCTCAAACAAACAAAATAGTTGTCGCTAGCCAGGGGCTTTTGATGAGATCTACAAAGTTTGAGTGACCATGGGGACAAGAGAGGGGTGTGAATTAAAGAAACAAGTGACTTTTTTTTTTACTAAGGTGGATAGAGCAAATGTTTTTGTGGAGCCCTAAGTGAGGTCAACATTATTATGATGATTATAAAGTTTATAGCATTGAAAATACAACAATTTGCAATGAAAATGCAAAGGTCAGAATAGAGACTGCTGAGACTGCTTTTCTGAAGGTTATCAATGATTTGGCTCATGGAAACTGACTCTGGCTAGCTGTTTGACTTTCTAGCTACTTTCATCTCCACGAAACATTCTACATCATCCATCACCAGAGGGAAATTTTTCTTTTGGTTTTCGACCGAAAAATTGAGCACTAGTCTCAGAGTGGCGCTGCTAGTTGAAGCAACTAGTGAAAATGACCTTGCCCAAAGGTTAGATCATATTTCATCAACAACCAATTAAGTATGATGGTCAATGGACAAATATCCAGAAGCCACAATCTGAAATTTGGAGTGCTCCAAGGCTCTCTACTGGGACCAACCTTGTACTTTAGACATAGACCCTTGGAGAAGAAATTGAAAAAATCCAACCTGAATATCATTTTTATACCAGAGACAGTCAGATTCATGGCTCAGTCTCCTCAAGATTTTTACTGTCTGATATCATCATTTTATAATTGTATTTCTTCTCTTAAACAGTGGATTTATTTGAACAGACTTATCTTTAAAGAAGGTACTAAAATATAAATTTCAGTAGGGAATACTCTGAATTGGAGAAGCAAAATCATTGAATCTGAAATCATTATATTCTTCACTAATGTCAAGATTTCCGACATGCCATCTCTGTGTTATATTCAAATCTGATTTCTCTCTCTTACTAGATTTTGGAGGGTCACACGAAATAAACGAAATAGTCTGTCCAAAGAAGTAACTATATGTACTGACATTGTAAATTCTCTTATGTTTGTTACATGTTGACTATGTTATTCACTCCTTTATGATATTACTCAGGATACATTTTAGAACTTAACTTCAGATTGCTCAATGCATCATTTTGCAAGCTTAATTCTGAAGAAAAGCAGAAAAAATGCTACAATCTACTCTTTTTAAAATTTTACTGTTGTTGTTGTAAATCTGTACAATTTTTTTTTAAATCATATAATATATAAATACCCCATTATATTTAGGTTTATGTAAAGCTCGTAGAGCTTATATCAATGGTCATCAAATCAAATCCTCTAAAGTCCCTTGTTTGTGTACAGAGACTTCAGAGGTTTGCTCCAAAGACAGTCGTTATATTCTATGAGATTATGTACTGGATGAGTTTTATTATTTATTATTATTATCTTGATTATTGTTATTCAAGAAAAGATGAAAACTCATTGTAATGATTGTAAAAGTACAAGTTTACTTGTCTCTTGCCTACTTTTAAACCTCATCCACTTTTTCACTATACCTAGAGTAGCCTACTATATTATATAGTGTTAATCATGACTATTGTCTTTAGGTCAAATATATTTTTCTTACTGATGTATCATAGCTTTATATTGCCTTTCATATGTTACATAATTGTATCTGTGCAAACTTTCACCAGTTTTAATACATGTGAATTAATCTATGAATTTGTGAGTGTGTATGTGGGGAAATTATATTTGTGGATCCCATGCTCAGAAATATAAAGAGTAAAATACTGGCATAAAGGTAAAGTTAATAAAGGACCACATTCACTCAGAATAGACATCACAGTAAATGTAAATGTATACATAAATAAACATTATTTGGATAAAATCTAGTAACTACATAATGTGCAAATCAAAGTGTCAATTTAAATCTGTACACTTTGTGTGTTTGCTTGTGTGCGTCTTCTTTTCTTCATCCGTGTGTGATTCATCTTTTCCTCTTCTGTGTGTATTTGTATGTTTGTATGTGTGCCTGTGCAATGCAAGTGGTATTTATTCATGTGGAGAACTCTGAGCTTGATAAGAGTGAGGATTGATTGCTGCACAAGAGTCATGTGCTCTTATTGTTTGTGTGCAAAGTTCATGCTCTCATGAAAGTATTTTGTTTTAAGGTTTTATGCTCACATTTTACAAATATGCCATTATTTATATTATATTAATTATTAAACAATCATATTAAAATGCCAACATACTTCCAAACAGCATCTACAATGGAATGCGTTTAACTGATTCACATAATTTATCTGACTTATGTCAGCCAAAAGCGTATTATAGCTCATGTAGGTAATTTTTTTTTGTGGTTATTATATTATATTGTGGTCACAGGTCACATCGGTTATGCTTTGGACTCACAACTGAAAGGCTATTGGTTCGAATCTTGTGTGGGACATTGTGATTTAACCCTTGGGCAAGGTTATTGACTCTACTCGCCTCTGTTTTTGCCGCTCTGCTCTGCGGCTGATGCTCAGTTTTCAGTCAAAAACCAAAAGACAAATTTCCTTTTGGGGATTAATGAAGTGGCTTTTTTTTTTTTTTTTTTTTTTTTTTTTTTTTTTTTTTTTTGGTAATTTATCTGTATTCTTTTAAAGCAGCATTTTCCTGTGAATTTTAAGCTTCATGTATATGGTTTTAAATCCTGATATGTCCACAGTAAACTTTTAATTAAATTAAATCGCTACGCCAGTAACAGCATTCACTTTCTTTTTTTTTTTTTTGTCAGTTCTGCCACTAAGGCAGTGATAGTGCCCTTCTTTAAACTGCCACCAAAAATTTCATTTTTGTTTCACATATTTTTGTTCTTGTTGTCTGTGACACATTATTAATTTTTGCTCATCTTGATGTATATATTTTATAACATTATAATGTTATATACTTTTTCTGCAGGATGGGCATGAATATTAATATAATGAAAAAGAGTCCCTCACTATAAATATAGGCAGCTATTTTGGAATTGCATCTAGACTAATGATAATGATAATAAATGGCTTTTATTGTGCGTGTAACCCCTTACAAGTACAGACTCTGAACGCAGATAGAAACAATTCAAATATGTAACAAATTCAATTTGAAAAAAACACTAAGGGAGCAATACAGCGTATGAGCTACAACAATAGACATTTTTACAGATGAGTGAATTTAGGTATTGGCATTCAAATAATTTATAATGTGAAAATATGTGTTTTTAAGGCTTAAGGCTTCCTAAATGTAAATCATGGAGGGAATCATTGTAATTGAAAAAGCCTTAGAGCAAAAGCAAACAACAACAAAAAGAAACCAAAAAAGCCAAAAAAAAAAAAATTGTATTTATATAGCACTTTTCTGCCGTTGTAAACAACTTCAAATCGCTTTACAATAAAAATTTGTCCCTTCACTGTCACCTCACACTTATTCACCATGGGGAACAAACAGTAATATGCAGCCCATTTAATATGGAACTACACAACCAGCCTATTGCCAGGTAACCATTTGACACCTGGGTAGAGTGAAGCAATTGGAGTAAATTTTCTGGCTTAAGGAAATTAAGTAAATGAATGTTGGCGAGAATCAAACCCATGACCCCATGCACACAGGTCCAAATCTCTACCATTGAGCCAGTGTGCCCCACTATACCTAGAAAAAAACAACATTTGGCTTCACTTAATGTGATATCTACATATAGTTGCAAGTCAGCTAAACAAGTGTAAAACCAGTACAATAATTGCAAGGAGAAACACCAAACCTGAAATGTACATTACTGAACTATGTTTGACAAATATTGAACCTTAAAAAAAAATTTTTTTTAATAAAAAATAAATAACCGATATAATAATCTACTTTTTTCCTTCTTTTTTTTTTTACAAGAAAACATGTGCAAAGTGAGCGGTGAAAAGTAAAAATAAAAAGAAGTTTTTTCAGTTACATTTTTCTGTGTAATGTTCTGAATGATAAGTCTTTCCACAGGAATGACGCAAAAAGAGATAGATGAACTGTTGATACTTTATGTTGCTATCCCATCTTAAGATAAAGGAAGATGTTTTGAAAATGTTTCTGTTTAGAACAGTCTGAAGGGGCATTAAGTTACTAGTTTCCGATCACACTTTAGCATACTTTGTTTATTATATGACTTGCGAAAATGTTGATGGATGTTTTTCATACCTTTATATGTTTCCACCTTTGAATTTTATGTGACTTTAATCTCATTTAATGACCTGTGTTTTGATGATCTTCTTTTCATTGCAATTTACACTACCAACCTTTTATTCATATGATTTTCTCATCTATGTATGATTAAGTGCTCTGGACTGACCTAGTCGATTGTATCACTGTATAAATCATTATTATTATTATTATTACTATTGTTGTTGTTGTTATTATTATTATTAAAATATTATTGTTGTTATTATTATTATTATTATCATTATTATTATTGTAATTATTATTATTGTCGTTGTTTCTGTTATGATTTTTCTTGTTATTTTATGTTATAATCATTATTATTATTATTAATATTGTAATTATTATTTATACTCTTTCCAATCCATCGTTCAATTCGCTGTCATCTGTGTCGTATTTGAAGAACTATGTTGCAGTATGCCTTTTGGGCTTTAATACTACGGAAGAGGGAGATTCCACATGGGATCAGCTGTTTTTCTGGTGGCTATGTTGTGTGGCATCTAGTCGGGTAACTGTTGGTTCGTGCACCATGTCTTCATCAAGGTTTTTCCAGTCTGGGGTGTCTTGAATGAAAAAAATGAGAAAATGATTTGACATGATTTGGTGTGTGGAATCCTAGAGATGCTCAGACCTTTTATGAAAGGCATAAATAAAGGGTATGGAACCCTCACCCTGTTGAATGGAAAAATTTACATCCTCTATTTATTTTAAATGACCCAGAAGTACTATTAATTATAATTACAAATAGTAACCGATGACTGTGCAAGTTATTTTATTATGCTTCTAGCTCAAAAGGAGTGTTGCGTTCTTGACATACAGAGACAATGAGGCTACTATGCTTTCACATGGTTACACCCTGTTTTGTTTGATTTACTTGAATGATTGAACTCCATTTTTTTATTTTTTAATTATTAAGTTTAAGTACGGGTGCCACTTATTTAGTGGGGTTTTTTTTAGCATTATATCAACTAGTATGTCTTAAAGCAACCCTTTCATTTCAAGTTTTTATGTAAAATCTCACTGATCCCCTCTGCCACGCTTTCACATACATGTAAAATAAACCGGGCCTGGCATGCCATCATTGACACAGGTCATTTCCACTTAACACAATGAACTCAGAGTTGCCAACAGTCCCATTTAAAAGGGGACTGTACCGTTTTTTTACTTTTGCAAATTAAAGAAAAAAAAAAAAGATTTGTACATGTCACCAAGGAATTCCTTTAAGTCAAAAACTCAACTGTCTAGATTTCTGTCCCTTGGAGGTGATGCAGAGAACCACAAGAGAATCTCTGGCTGCCACCACCTGCCAATAACACCTGATTTTGGAGTCTACTGTTATCAGTAAGCGCTTTTAGACACGCCTAACTAGGCCATGTCGCTTGTAATGGGAGGTGTCCCATTTTTAAATTTTCAAAGGTTGGCAGCCCTGTGAACTCTACTAGGGTTAACTGCTTGTCCTGATTCTACAATGCCTTTTGGACGATGTTTTTTGATGCACAAAACTGTTTTGGTCTCATTTGTTATGACCGACACGAATCCGTCTAACTGAAAATCGCCCAGTCCACCACCAGTTGTGCCTGAGCTGTGTCGACATCCATCATTCCTGTATGTTATTTCTTTTTTTTCTTTTTTTTGTATCCTTGGTATACATAGGAATCTATCTGCCTTGACACTCTCCTGCAATGAAATTTGATTATAGCACTCCATCATGTTACCTTTGCTTAGCGATCACACTTCATTATGTTATTATTAGAGTAAGGAATCCGAACAACTAACACACCATATATATATACTAGTTGAACGCCCGCGATGTCGCGGGATAAGATTTTAAGTCAATTGGCTTGTTGGCTTTAAAACAA
>JBCHJU010466402.1:0-12588 GCA_039654505.1 Plocamopherus imperialis
AAAAACAAACAAAAACCAAAAAACAAAAACAAACCCAAAAACCAGGTTCAATATTCTATTTGTATATCAATACAGTGTACATGGCAAAAAATAAATTAACCCTATCTACACAAACTAACTCTCAGAGATACATGATAAAGTTAAGTTGTCATAGCTTTGTGTCAATGGGATCAGATCGCGAATAAATGTATGAGAATTATGATATCATTTGTGATCAACTGAGTGAAATTAATTCAATCTATGCAAGGAAACCAAATGATATAGGAAAAACCGGTAATTAATATCCCCCGTCCCCTCTGCTTAAAATAATACAAACAAAAACACACACAAAAAAATACAAAACAACAAAACCCCAAAACCAAACAAAACAAAAAAACCCCCCCAAAAACCAAACAAGTAACAGAAAAAAGAAACAAACAAACGGCAAAACAAAAACAAAATAAAAGTAGAACGAAAACACCCCCACCCCCTCCCTTCCCCCAAAAAACAATAACAAACAAACCCAGCCAATAAACAAAAAACAGAAACAAAGAAACAAAAAAACCTGTTACTCCCTCCAAAAAATGGGGAAAAAAACAACAAATATATAACAAAACATAACTCTGAACAAAACACAAAACAAAAAGCCAAATAAAACAAAAGAAAAACAAAGCAAGAAGGTAAAAAAAAACCCAAAGCCCAAACAAACCCCAAACAAAATTTTTGCAGAGTAGAAAAAATAAAAAATACAAGATTCTCAACCTTGAAATATATATATGGACAGTAAGACTCGTCCACAATTACTCTTCTTGCTACTTGTCTTTAAAGAAGCCTTTTATCTTTTCATTAAGACAGGAACATTTAACAAAGTCTCATAACAACTTACGTGGGAAACACTATCAACTTCTACATAACGTGCACAATAAAGCAACTCAAAATTTTGTCCTTTTTTTTTTTTGTTTCTTGACGGAAAGATGTAAACAAAGAAGACTTGAAAACTGAGATCAAAACTCTTCCGATTTGTTCTTGTTGAAGATCTTGCTAAAAATGCTAACCTTCGAGCGACCCCCTGGTTGACTTGCAGAAGAGCCTCGTCGCATTACCTCCGAGTGGCTGTGATCCACGTGATGCTGTTTTTCTGGAATGGGAGGAGGTTGCTCCTCTGCAGCTCCTTCAAAGTCGCTAGCTACAAGGCAAAAACACAAATGCTTTATGCATAAAACTCATAGAATATGCTGTTTTTTTACATTTTCTGAATTCCTTGTAAAGCAACATTATAATGCAAGCTAATGGCATTGTAAAATAATTATAAATACCTAAGTTAACAAGAATTTAAAATTTGACCGAGTAAAGGATTGAAATAGAGAGAAAGAAGTGTTTCTTTATACAACTAAAAGATTCAGGCTTAGATAAAACTAAAGTTCAACAACATTAGTTCAAATCACAAAATTAGAGGGATAGACAAGCACAGTCCCTACCAAAAAATGAATTATAACATTTATACTAAAAACTGCTATGAATTGGTCATAACTAATGCTACCGTTGTAATAAAAGGCCACAGTAAAAATGTTATCTTTTCCAGATGTTTCTTTTTTTTTGTATATTCTAGCTTTTTATTGTACTTTCTTTTGTTTTATTGCCTTTCGATTGTTCTTTCTTGTCTGAAGAAGGGTACATACCCACAAATTTACTGTTTTGTTTTGTTTTTATAGAGGCTTTTTATTAAACGTTGTTTTGTTTACAGTTATAATACTACTGTTTGTGCAAATAAAAAGGACAAAATAGGTACGAGTGATGAAAACGGTGATTGTAGAAAAAGACTTGGTGATTTTTTTACCTCCAGAGAGGCGAGAGGCCATGGTGCCACCAGACTGACTGGAGGATAGACTGTTCATGCTGCCTGAGTTCTGGTTGAGGTTGTCATAGCGTAGCTGTGTGCTTGGGGGGCGACTGCCTTTCCTTTCTGTTTCTGGTCTCGGAGGGCGTTTCGGGGTTAGCTGTGAAGTGGATGGCGTAATTGACATTAAAATCTTTAGGTAGATTGCTATTTAAAAAAAACCCCAGACAAAACAAGAATAATGTGGTGAAAACAAACTCTCTAAATAAAATAAAAAATATTACTACTAAAATACAAACATATTTCATGCCATTTTCAAACTTGTGGATTTTTTTTTTCTTCAATGTGATTACATTGTAATCAATTGTTGTGCTTTGATTCATTAAGCACAGAAACATGCTTTCGGATTTGTATAATGTAGTGAAAGAACGAAGGATTATCATTCAGAGCACAACTAGAATGGCTAAAATATGCATGAAAGCAATATAATAAAATAACCATAAATAAATAAATAAATAAATAAATAAATAAATAAATAAATAAATAAATGAATAAATAAATATATACATGAAAAATTTAGGCTTGTATTTATGTAAATGAATGTTTCATTTTTTGTGGCAAAGATTGGCAGGGATCTCTTCATAGTGTTAAATGATAAGGATTTAGAAATGGTATAAAATAAAATGAACTTGGATTGGGATATGCTACATTTTCATGGAAGGGAACACATTAAAATTAAAAAAAAATTAAAGACCCTGAAGAGATTTCCTAAAATTATGTCTAAAGTAATGCTGTAAGTATGAGATTGATCGATGACTAGTTAGTTTCATACAAAGAAATAAACCCATCAAGGAAAGGAAACATTGGTTTACACCTCCTCCCTTGTCTCCCAAATCCCACAGCTTTTGTTTTTTGTCTTTTATTTATTGTTTGAAACCACACCATGGATGTATTGAAATTAAACATACATGCAAATTATAAAAAAACAACAAACCCAGATCACTCTCTTCTGAACCTGAACCCATTTCCTTGGTATTCCATGTTTTGTTAGTATTTCATTTGTAAAAATCCTTTAAAATTCTTCAAAATTTAAAATGTACGTATCCACAAGGATAAAATGAAGGGAGAAAAACAAATTTTAAAAAAATCTACCACAAGCCATAAAATATTTTTATTCTTTCATAAAAAAAAAAGTGGAAATGCAACATTTTTCTTTATGCTGGTGTTATATTTCTTTCAAATTTAGAAAGCACAGAAGTAAAAAACACCAAGTGACATTTTCGAATCAGAAATCTTCCCTAATACAACATTACTTTTTTTACCCTTGAATTGACCAAACAGGAGGCCTACTACTATATACCCACTGCCTGATGATGTATGTGACACATTTATCCACCAAATCCCCTGATACTATACAGCGACAAGGAAAAGGACAGCGTTTGTTAGAATTGGTGGATAAAGAAAAAATATTAGAAACAAAAAAAAAAAAAAAAAAAAAAAAAAAGAACCCAAAGAAACCCAGCGTTGGGACCCATCCTGTTATCCGGAGCCCATTTCGTGCATATAAACCATTCACTGCAAGTAAACTACAAACTGTCAGGAAACGCCTTCTCCTCAAGACGACAGGAGAAGCTAAGTTGTCAAATGACTGGGAGAAACATTTCCTCTGTGAATCAAAGAAGAGATGATCCAGTGTCAACTTTATAAAATGCTTAATTGCTTGACCCAGTTTTTAAGGGACTAACAAGAAGCCAAAGTCACTTCAGGTGAATTCCTCGTCTACCAGTATCATTTTGCTTAATAAAGCTATGTCATTGTTGGAGTCTATAGATTTATAGTCAACTTGGCTTGAGGTCAACTCTTTTGACTGATCCCTAGAAATAAGTTCCACTGTAGGCATATATACAGGGCTGCCAACCTTTGAAATTTGAAAAATGGGACACCTCCCATACGAAGTGACGTGGCCTTCTCAAGTGTGTCTATACTAAAAAATATACTGGAATGGCAAAAGTACTATTAAGTAGGTAATGGTGACAGTTGACTCCCAAATTATGTGCTATTGGCATGTGGTGGCAGCAAGAGATTCCGTAAAATCGTGCAATGCTTCGAAAAATGAAATTGTCTTTTTGCATATGTTTCTCTTTCAATATTTTTTTTTAATTTGCAAAAGTAAAAAAAAACAGAACAAAAAAAAACAACAAAAACGGGACAGTCCCATTTTAAATGGGACTGCTGGCAGTCCTGTATATACATATATTTGAACAGGCATATACATATTTTGTAAAATGACCCTTTGAATTAACATTGTGTAAGTTCCATTGTAGGCATATACATTCAATGACACTTTGAGCAAGTTCCACTATTGGCATACCTATTTTAGTGAAATAGCATGAAAAATATATTTCCCTTTGGATTCAACAAATACACTCATAGGATAGTAAAGACAAACAGTTCAGAGAGAGATAAAGAGGCTATGATTGATTAGAACTAAGATAAAATATTACCAAGTTTCTCAATCAAACATTGTAAGTCAGAAAAGTCTGGTGATAGTGAATTAATTTCAGGTATTATTCAAGCATCTGTCAGGTCAATGAAACATAAGACCATCAAAAACACACACAACTTTTAACTTCAATGTTATCAAAACTTCTTCACAGATATGCATGACATGACAGGTATCTTAACAATGGGAAAATGAAAACACGGAAACGAAAAGTAGCCACAAACAAAATTTTCTTTCTGGAGGAGCTTTCCAACAGAAGAAAAAAAAAGAAGGAAATATCTCAAGTAGGGAAGATGAGCTAACGCACACGAAAAGTGCCAAACAAAACACTAATAAATCTCCACGAAAATTGAAAGTGAAGGAAAATATTCGAAATTTGGATCGATGATCCAGTAACTCCAGAAATCAAAATTTGATCACAACAGTGATACAAAAATTTGATACATCAACACATCATATTTCAATATGTTTTTTTGCTTACCCTCTAACAAGTCGGGAGACAGAAAGAAAGAAAGAAAAAAATATCAGATGAAAAATGTGATATACATACATTCTTTCCTTAATAAAACTACTCATGTCAGGCTGCTGAATATATGAAAAAAATTACATGTATAAAACAAAAATAAAAAAACAACAACAACAAAACAACAAAACCCAAAAAACAAGGGAAGATCAATAAGAACTATGAGAAAAAGTAACAGAGGAAAAAACTCTATGAGAAAAAGTAACCACTGAATAAATAATGTTGTCCTCTTTTGCAGCTGGATTTGAGTAGCAAAACCAAAATGGTGAACTGATGTTGGATGGGACGAAAACATGTTTCATAAAATTTCAGTGGTAAGCATATGACAGGAGGAGGAAAGGGAAAGGAGTGAAGTAGTAACTCTCCTGAATGACCCATTGGGATCGAGGACTGACCTGGAAATGATGGCTAGATTCATTCATCAAATCTTTCACTAACTTCTATTTACTTTTCAGGGGCAAAGCAGAAATGGAAAAAGAGACAGAAAAGGAAGGCTCGGTCATCTCTCTAGCCACACAACCAAAACATTATTTTTTTTTATGTTTCAGATAATATAAAATAGTGTCAACATTTATTTTTTTTAAATGAGAAAGCTATCAGAAATGTTTCAAATCATAGAAAAAGGGACAATGATCTGTAGGTGTTGAACCAAAACACAATGACAATAGACTGCCATGACAAAAGCTGAATGAAAAAAGTGAAAAAAGTAAAAAGACAAAAAAAAAAACAACAACCAGCAAACCCCACAAAAACACTGGTAAATGATTCTGACTCATAACATTCAGGCAGCAAGCTGTTTACATTGCTGTCAAGGGGGGAAAAAAAAAAGAAAAAAAAAAAAAGAGATTATTTTTCAATTTCCTTAATTGGACAATTTGAAATGCTTTTGAGATGCCCTAGACACCTTACATTAAGGCGATCTTCATCAACATGTTGCTCCAATCATAAACTCTTTTTCTTTTTGGTTTTCCCTTTATCCAGCACCTTATCTTTGCTCTTATAGGGCAAGAGGAAAACAAAATCAATATAAAATTTTCATCACAATGCATGGTCTAGACAGGAAAGAATTTACCAAAGTTTTGTTTTATTCTGGTTTGCTGAGTTGAATTTTAGAAAAGAAAAAAATATCAATGTTCATAAGACCCATTCTCTTGCAATAGAAAAATGAGCCTTATTAATAGTTATTATTTTTATTATTCTTCGAACGCAATCATCTTCAATGTAAACCCAGACCATCCACTTTCATGCCCCTGATGCAAACAAGTGACTTGACTTCTTAGCAATCATGCAGCCATGGAACAATCAAAACAAAGTGCAAAAGACAGCAACTTGAGACATTCAAGATTACATAGGAAAGCATATAGAAGACGAAAATGTCACACAAGAAGGCAAAAAGACACAGCAGAGCTGAAAGATGAAAATGAAATGTGTGAATATTATATTTAGCTACACTCATTGAAGTGAAAAAAACATCAACAGAAAAACAAAATTAGGAAAAGAAAACCCATGTATTATATCAGTCAATAAAAACATATATACATAGGGAAGTTGTAGGGAAAGCTCTAAAGGAATAAAACATAATGGTTGTAAATGATAAATTAATATGAATCTATATAAATGAAGGAAATGCAAACTAAATATATTGACACAGACAAGAATGGAGGATTAAGGTCACCAAGAATTTGGGATAAAAAAAAACCCAAACCGGGTCATCGGTAATCATTTTGATATTTTATCATGACCTTTTTATAATGGAATGGGACAACTAAAAAAATGAATTTGTAATCCCTACTGCCAAGTATTAAAAAAAAAATTATTTCCATTCTAAATCCAAACTTTTGTATATTGCTTAGAAAATAAATCATTTTGTTTACCGTTATTCATTACCAATAGTGCGCTTTTACTTTTATTCATCTCAAAATCAGAGCTTATTTTGACTTCTCTTCATGATATGAAGTTGGATCATGGAAACATTAATCAAGCCTTGAAATTATACTCTAGATGTCCATCTCGGTGCGATCCAATAAAAAAGTGAAAATAACACACATTATTCTCAAATGTCAAGGTACCATTGCAATAAAGGAGCAATCATTGTACATGATTGAAAGTGCTGCTAAACTTTTAAACTTTTACCAGTCAAACTGACTTTTTCTTTCTTCTTTTTTTTTTTTTATTAATATATTTATTGATATATATGTAATGAGGTGTGGCTTGCTAGACATTAAATCAAAATCTACCACTGCTGTTCACAATCAATTTCTCATATGCATATGAAACCCCCAAAAGTATTTTCTTCAACCTGTGTAAATGATACGACACATTCTTCAAGCCTGTAATAAAATTTACCTCTGTCCATAAATCTTCACAAGATATTTAAAATAAATAAATATAAAAAAAGACAACAGAAAAGTACATTAATGTCTTATGATTAAAAAGCTGTAAGTTTATTTGATAACTTGTCATAAAATCCTTGTGATCTAAACAAAGAGTGTTTTGAAAATGAAGATAATTACTATTACATAATTACTATTGTCAGTAAACTTAGGTTTCAAATACTGGCATACAGTTGGTTTAATACTTCAATTAAATCCCATTCTTCGCTTCATACTGAATAAGTTATTTTTCAATATATTAAAAAATATGATGACGTTTGTAACAATTTTTGTTTTGTCTCGTCTCGAGTGCTTTTTAAATCATTTTTGATTTCATGTGGGTTGCTTTTTGTTTGTGTTTTGAAACAATTTATTGTTGTTGTTTGCTTGTTTGTGGTTTGTTTCTTGTCTATAAATGCTGAAAAAAATAGAAAAAAAGCCATCAAAAATAAACAATAGAAGAAAAAGATTTAATTTTTCATTCATATTCACTGACTTCATAATATTTTTAACGCATTTATTATTCGATTGTCCTCATAAATAAAAGAAGTAAAATAAAACAGGTTCTTTCGTTGAATGTTTCATTACAATAATACTCAATATCAGTGCATAAAAGAGAAAATAAATTCATAACATTCCTTTACAAGAGGATTCCCTTTTAAACTTTTTCATTTCATAAACTATGCTTAGCCGTCTGCAAAGAGGCAAACTGAAAGAGGGAGAGATGTGGACAGCCTAGATGCAAAGCAACGGTCGTAAGTTCAAGTATTGATAGAAACAAAAAGTTTGGTAATTTTTTTTTACTTATTTTTCTTTCCTGCCTTATTATATTTTTCATTTTTTTAAATGTGTGGATTGAAAGTCTATTCCCAGAGACACTGTTTGCTGCATGCCTAAAGGGTGAGATTGAAAGGGAGACCTTAACCTCCATGCCCAAAGCAGACAACCACAATACACATGCCTGTTCACTAAGTTCAATGGGTGAAGATTCAACTGAGTTACGCAGTGACACTTCTGTGACCTGAGACACGCGTTTTTTCAGCGTGCTCAAGCTGACCTTTGGTGGAGCGCTAATTTTAGACGAGGGACCAGTGTTGGCCTTGTCCTTGACCCAAACGGACTGAGATCGGGTCGCCTGGTTGCGAGGGGTTGCCACATTTGACAGAGATGATCTGTGGATAAAAATATAAGCATATATGAGAATCAAAGGCGATGGAGAAACTCATACAAGTTTGGCCGACAGTATTTTCATTTAATCTTCACAACACATATAATATATTTGATCGAGTCCACAACATGAAACGGAAATGAAAAAGCATAGCAAGGAATTAAAACCCCCCAGCAAAAACTGACGACATTTTCCCCCTTGAGAACTTTGAGAAATTAAATAAGCTGGAAAAAGACATCACTAAAATAACTTAAGTGTGACCAAAAGATATTTGAATATTAAAAAATTTGAACCCCGCAAATCAAGCAAAGAATACTGTTTAGTATGAAGGATAAAACATAATTTGTGATTGCTGGATGAAGATAATATTTGTTAATAAGATATCATGAAAGATATGCTAAAATGGCAAACCAGAAAATATCAACAAAAGTACTCTGGTATTTCTCATTGGATTTGTTTTCTTCCTTTTGTCTTGTGAGTTGTGAGATTACATTCAATGATCATAACAATATTCTGTCATCACTTATCCCTCCATCTCTCACAATCTTATCTCATCTTTCTTTTTTCAAAATCATTACGAATGATTATGTGTTACAAGACTACAAAACGACACAGGATGATAGAAGGGGAATAAAATATACGACTTATTCCATTGTTTTAGCACATACATCTTGCAGATTACAAATAGTCATCTTTCATACACCATTCAAGTTGACATAGTATACACAACAATGCAAATTTTAACAAGTTTTATAAACTTCAAAAACATGCGAGAAATAAAATGAACACAATTGCTGTGTATGACATATTTCAGGATCCCCTATAGCATGAGGTAAACTTTAGGAGAAATATTCAAAACAAGCCTGGTTTTCGAATGCAGAGGTAACAACTGTTCTAAAGTCCATAAATATATGTATATGTAGATAAGTATTGTAAAGAAAAGGGAAAAAATGAAATCTGACAGAATCAACGATAATGAAACTGAAAAATAAGAATAATTCTTTAAAAAATTTTGTTTGATAAAATAACATAACCATCTTAGGTCCGAGGACTTGTTAATAGATGTTGGGGTTAAAAAAAAACAAACCATGGTGTTTAGTTTAGTTTTGGGACCAGCAGGATTACATGTGGTGACAAAACAAATTACAGAAACATCCTTATTAATATATTCTGTTGACTACACACATGACATATTGGCCATAAAACAAAACAGCTTTATCACTTGTGGAAGGGTGAAAAGTAAGATGATTAAAATGAAATTGGTCACTGATATGCTCAGTAATTTAGGAGCACAAAAGCATTTGTGCTGAATCACTTTAAGGATGCACAAGAAGAAAATAAATTAAAAACTGAACATAATCTTTAAAAATTCAGGCTGGTGCTGGTTAGTCTTTAGTAATACAAATGAAACCACTGAATAAATAAATATTACACACTGAGAAAGAATAAACATAACTGCTGGAAGAAAAATGAAAACAATCAAAAGAAGGTATAAGTATCATAAAGATAGGCTTTTAACAAAAAAAAATCCCAAAAACCAACAAAACAATGAAAAATAAGCACAAGTAAACGGAAACATAATTATTAACTTTATGTCAAAATGTTGCCATCACTTGAAAATGACCAAAACCAGTTTCAAATTATAGGAACTCAGCCACTAGCAAATGCAAAATTATGAAGCAAAGGAATATTTTAGATGTTTTGAGGCTTTTCAGACAAAACATTACCGATTTCTTCATGAAAACTGAAGCATTGAACTGAACTTTTTAGGTTAGAAAGTGAAATGGATGATGATGGGGATAATAAAAAAAAAAGCACAAGACATCCATAGAATATACAGGGTGTTTTTTTCTTTATTTAGATAAGAATTTTGATAAAGATATTGAACAATTCAAAAACAATTTGTTCGAAGCAATTTGATTTTTCCCCACATTGTTAGAAATTTATTTAAGATTTTTTGTGATACAATAGACTCTGGCTAAGTGCACGGTGGTGGGAGCAAGCTTGAGCATGCACTTGTCCGAGGCGTGCACTTACGTGGCGGCTGACATATCACCTGATTTTACCCTATGCTTGGAGTTATTAGAGTTGAGTCCCTTGATTTAAAAAAACGAGCTCTTGGACAGTGCTATACGTTATAATACGGGGACCACTAGGCCACACCCAGTCTTACGCCATGCTTGTAAGTCAATAAAATAATGCTGACCAACTAATCAAAGACAGGAGAAAGAGAGATACAGGGGAGGGGGAAGGGTAGATTCCGTCTTCACTTTCACTTTATGGTTTTATGGTCCCTTCACACTGAAATGTTTATGTAAATAAGGGCCACCTGCGCTCTAGATCTGCACTGCCTGCCTGGACTTCACGTTACTGCCACATGATTATATGAATGGCCATTGGAAAAATTAGCCGGGTGAAGAGAGTCTTGGTTTTTGTGGCGTTTTGGTCAGTGTGAAACATGGTTTGCGACTCATTTGTTACATTGGCTTTGATCACCTTTGAACTGCTAAGGAATCGCACAGCCAGTGCTTGGTCTCTCATGTCATGATGAGGCGTGCTATGTCTTTTATTTACTATCATTACGCTTCTTGTGGAGAAATATAAGCGTGCACCTACACAAAGTGAAGCAAAGCTACCATACACTTAAAAGATAGGGTTTTATATAGAGAAAATTCGGTCAGAGCAGGAAAGCGTGCACCTGGCCGAAGCGAGCATTTGTGTGGCATGCACTTAGCCCGCGTCGACTGTACCAATTTTGTGAATTTTTGTTAATTCTGTTGTTCTATCTGAGCCGCTATATGAACACCACCATTTTCACACACAGAAGCTGCTAATGTCATCTCGGCTTGCAACACGCCTTTTGAAGCATTTGCATGCTAACAACAGAGTCCAACACTTGTCATATCTTCTCTCTTAGACGATCAAAGCCAGCCACTGGATTTTGAATGACTTACTGACTTAAATCCCGTTCCCTGCAGTGTCGTCCGACGCTTCCACCTTGGAGGCTTGTCGAGACTAGGTGTTTCCATTGTTTCCTATCTTTGGTGATGTCGTAGATGTTCGAGGTCTGAGAGGCTATTTAATTTTTCGGGTAGTTTTGTTTGTAAGATTTTCTTAAGGTCTTGTCTGAGTGTGGTAACAATAGATGTTTTCGGTCTCCCTTTGCGTCTTGTGACTTCCGGTTGAAAATATCTTCCCATGGATTTGTTTGCTGGTGTTTCCATGTCCTGTCTTAGTATGTGTCCAAATGGCCCCCATTTAGCTTTGAGCACAGTGAGGGAGATTGGAACCTCACCTGTTTTCTCATAAAGAGATTTGTTCGTGATTATTGTTGGATATTTGATGTTGAGTACTCCCGTAAGTCATTTGTGATGGAATGTATTTAGCTTATTTTCCTCTTGCATTGTGATGGCTAAGGTCACGTAGTTGTACAGAAGGACCGATTTTACAAGAGCCCGATACAATTTGAGTCTCGTCTGACATTTTACTTTGTCATTTTATATCCACAGAGCATTTTGTACACAGCTGCATTGGATACTTGTTTTCATCGGCTGATATCCTCACTGTCCCCAAGCAGTGAACCTACTTTCTTTGATTTCCTCCAATGTTCAATTTAACTTTTGAATATCTGTTCTTAAATGTAGCCCCAAAAGAAGAGGTCAAAAGGGTAAAGTCAGGGGGGTCTTTGAGGCTAAGCACCCAGACTATCTCAGCTAATTCATTTGTTTGGAAATTTTTTATGTAGTCATTCCCTTGTTTACAAGCAAATACCAGCATTTACTGTTGATGGGAATTGTTCATTTAGACATTCCCTCATTTACCAGCAAATACAAGCATTTGCTATTGATGGAAATTGTTCATTTAGGCATTCCCTCCTTCTTATACCAGCAAATACCAGCATTTACTGTTGATGGAAATTGTTCATTTAGGCATTCCCTCATCTACCAGTAAATACCAGCATTGACTGATGAAGTCACAATCTCCTGGAAATGCGACTTATATCAAAACAAATCTGAGAAAAATTTCCTACCATGTGCCTAAAACCTAATATATGTAACTGTAGTAAATTTTGAGTTGTTCAAGATCTTTATCTGTCAACAAGAAGACAAAAAACGACAAAAAAACACATGATACATTGGGTAAGCCAAAGTAAAAAACAATAAACAAAACAGGCTTAACTTTGAATGTCAATATACTTGTGTATGT